>CP045910.1:1928186-1942878 GCA_013387185.1 Caligus rogercresseyi
AATGACTTCAGATACTCTCAATGGCTCAAATCCAGTACGGAATTTTGAACTCTTCTCCCGAGACGTTACATTTATTACCAATACTCGGTAGGATCATTTGCAATACATTTGAAATGCAATTGTTTAATGTTAAATTGGACTCATTTAAGGGAGGCAATAGCCGTGTTGGTACAGGCGTGTCCAACTCTCATTGTGGGGGTGCAGGTTCGAATCCCGAGAGGGATTTTTGGTCTACCTCATTGATAATATCCTAGGTTCGAGTGACTAATTTTCATGCTAATAATACTATTATATAGTCTGTCGGATATTGCAATTTAAGAGAATAAATAGGCATTTTTTATAATCATTTAAGGGTAAAGAGAAATTAATTTTGCAAAAATGACATATTATGTTAATTAGATGGTGATTGATCTTAATTATATTCGTTTATTATTAATTGAAAGTATGACTAAGCAATAAATTTAAACAGTAATGTTCATTTATGCTTGTTTTACACAACTCTTCAAAAGAGTTTTTATATTGTAATATATGTGTTATTAAATGTATTTTTATATATTACCTTGGTTTGCTGTAGCAGATATGAAATAAAAGCTTTTGTGAACGAAAAAAGTATAAGTTAACTGAAATAATATAAATAATCGAATTTTTTCTTTTCATTTTTTTCAATAGGAGGATCAGTATATTTTAGACATATATAAAATATTATAATAATATTGGAAAATGCTGGTCCAATAAGAAATCTATATGTGTGATGATGCTCAATCCTTTGTCAATTGATATATATATAATATATATATATTATATATATATATATATATATTATAGATATATTATATATATATAGGATTATTTATATATGTTTTTTTGTTTTAGTTAGAAGTTTATTACTGCATCACAATAGATATACGTATATATATATATATACATAATATACATATAAACACACATACAAACTAAAGAAATGAGCACGACCACGTAACGGGGTATATGTGCTACAACAGTAATATGGAGTTACATTTTAATAGTACAAGAATATAGATTACATGACCACATGATCAATTACTTTTTTAACAATCATTTCAACTTCTTGAAAAAAAAAATCATTTTTGACTGTTTTTTATTGTCTTTGGGAACACTTCTGTTAATCCGATAGATCCAGTTTAGGATATTCTGCTTCTTTTCCATTGATTTTCTGTTGTTCTTGTCATGATTTCCAGTGCCTTGAATTGTTTTATTGTTTCCATCTTCTGTAGGTTTTCTATCATTGTCAATATGCTGATTTTTATTTTCTTTATTATCATCAAGTTCGTTGTCGTCTTTTTCAACAGTTTCTTCTTTTTCTTCAACAATCGGAGCATCCCGGGGGTCTTGAAAGCGCACTTTCCCTGCTGATGCAATGCGAAGAGTAAATCCACTAATTGGAGATTTTTAAACGCTTGTTGGTCTACAGATAGATAGAGAACTTTTCCAAGTTGAGTTAGATCTGATTTTGCAACTTCAACTTTCCCTTCAATGCCACGAATAGTGCATTGATGTTTATGATTTTAGCAAGTATATCATCGATAATTTCAACAGTGATTCCTCGGATAAATCCTGTGAGCATCTTTTTCCCCTTACGGGCATTCCTCATTTCTTCTGCTTCTGCCCATGAAGTTGTCAGTAGAGGTGTGGATGAAGCTATAATTTTTCGCACATATTTGACAGAGGCATCATCGTTGACGTATATTACAGCTCTTTTGTTTGTGTATCGGCGCCCTTCATAAGTGGGAATCCATTCTCCAACAGATGAGGACATACGACTGACATAGTCTGTATTTAGAATTTTAATGGTCTTATTCCACTCAGCTAGTGAAATATGGTCACCGTTCTTACGAACAATGATAAGCTCATTGGCTTCTTTTGCTATCTCAGCATAAAGAAACCGTCTCTTAGTTTTGTTAGAATTTGTGGTTGTAGAGGGCAGCCCAATTCATTCTTTTCGGCTCTTTTTGGAGGGGGAGTTTCATTTGACTTGTCCTCCCTCTTTCTTTTGACAGTTTTGTTGGTTCGGAGGGATTGGCTTGTCCCATCTTGCCTTTCTTTTTAGATGTAACCGTCTTCCATTTCAGGTCGTCGGCATTTTCATTTTCCAGAGATTCGGTTTGTTCATCGAATCTTTTTATTGACGTTATCTTTATAATTCCCATCTTGGGAAGGTTTTGTGATAACAACTTTTCTTAACGTTCCGCACAAATTATGTTTTATATTTTATCTCTCATAAAGACAGAAAAAGAAGAAAAGCTTTGAACCAATAATGATCTAAAACCGTTTGAAATAGGGCTGATTCCGATGGTTGAAGTCCAAAATTGATCCGGAAGAGGAAGGAAGTGCACTTATAACAATTATAACATAGTTAAAAACGTACAAAGGGATTCCTAACTCCGCTAAAACAACTTCAACTTGAAGACGCACGGAATGACGTGTTGCTCCTTGCACAGCTAAAAAGTAACTCATAATTATATATAAATATATATTATATATATATATGTCAGGGGTTTTCTTCTCTATATATATACAGGTTTAGGCAGAACTACATCGGATTGTAAGTGCAATATCTTTCATAATATGAGTTTTAGAGGTTTTGTTATGATATAAAATTAATTTTGCGTATATTTGTACATCTGCGGTTTAGTGTTCACACTCTTTGTTGAAAAACAACGACGAAATGACCTGAAAGCAAGCGAACAACCATCGTCAAGTGTTGGACTCGGGCTAAACCCACAAGGCTATCATGATCATGCTTGGGGTAAGCTGAACATTCATTGGCGTTCCCAAAAAAGTTATCAAGAGACAGGCTAACCACAAGGAAGCCTGAACAAGGACAGAAGCGATCCGTGAGTACACCAAGGCTGTCTTCGGACAAGATACTTCGTAACCCGCACCGCTCAATGAATAAGATGGCTCAGGAGTACAACGTATCTGCGAGGACCATCGGGAGGGCGGTCAAAGCTGACCTGGGCGTGAAGCCTTTCAAGTACGGGATATACATCTACTAACGAGGCCACCAGGTCAAGAGGAAGGCTAGATCAAAGTTGGTTCTCAAATGGCACGCAGATAACCCTAGTGTGTTGGGAATCTTCTCTGATGATAAACTACTCCGAGACACAAGAAGTTCAATCCTCATAAATGATCTAATATTGTGCAGGGATGCTTCCAAGATCCTAGAGAATACAAGAAACGTCTACCAGTTGCAGAAGCCGGCATCTGTGATTGTCTGGGGGCCGTGCCCTCCATTGGTAAGAAATTACATTTTCGGATTCCAGACGTGTAAAGTCACAAGCAAGTCGTGTACTTGACTTCCTGAAGACCAAAGTATTCCCGTAGATCCAGAAGAGTTTATGGAGTCCTGTCTGCTTTAGCAATACGGATCTCCGACCCATACTGCAAAGATTGTGCAGACTGGTGTGCAGCCAATTTTTACCACTGTTTGAAGCAAGAGCTTTGGACTCTCTCATCTCCTGATTGCTACCACCCTTGACCTTGCCATGTAGGGGATGGTGTAGAGGAGGGCAATGCTAACCAAGGGTCAGAAAGGACCAGCTGATGGCCACAGTGGAGCTGCCTGCAACAAGATTGTGCGTATAGCACTGGAGTGGGTCAAGAGACTTAGAACCGTGGTTCGACAAATGTGGATACGTGGAATAACTTTGTATTATATTTTTGAAGCAGTTGTTGTCAACTAAATTTTGAATTAATATTTTTCTAAATTAAGTATTTTGGAGCTATTGCGTCATTCCATATTTCACTAATTCTGCCTAACCCTGTATATCTCTCTCTAATATATATAGATTATCTCTCTCTCTCTTTCTTTCCTCTCTCTCTCCTCTCTCTCTATATATATATAAATATCGAGCCATTGAGAGCGTCTAAAGCCATTTCAATATAAAATATATATATATATATTAAAAATCCATGTCATTACCTTTTATAAATATATATTTTTATCCATAAACCTCATTGATTCCAATGAAATCCATTTGTTTGGTCTGTTTTCTTTCTTATTGCATTTTTATGGCCACTTTTAATGCATGTATATAACTTCATAAGAAAACAACAAAATTGTTTATTTATTGACTTAACTTAAAAATAAAGGATGGCAGAATGTTATTATTAATTTTTTTACAATATGAAGAGGAAATGAGGCAAAACAGTTATTTTTTTTTGCCTACTTGGTTCCAAGGAATTGCATCCTTGTGGATATGATATAATCATAGCGTGTAAATTAGTCACTCGAACCCTAAAAAGAAGTGCAATAGCTCACAGTGCCTTAAGGCGTGTTCAACTCTAATGTTGGGGTGCGGGGTAAAGTCCCGGAGGGGGAAGGTCATTTTTGTCAGCCTCATTGATAAGATCTAAGGTTCGAATGACTAATTTTCCTTACTTATATCCAGTCGGATGGATTTCTATCGAAACTTATATACAACAAAAAAAATTAATAAGAATATATGCAATCATATCATGGAAATAAATTTCCATGCATTAACGAACCCGAAAATCTTTGTCGACCTTTTTACACACCTTAGTATTAACAGTGCGGGATGCATTTAACAAAAACTATATAGATCCTAGGTTCCATAGATTTGCTTTAATGCTAGATTGCTTATATATATTCAGTCGGATGCAATTATATCGAACTATTTGCACAAAAAATATATTTCAAAAAAAAAAATATATATTAATAAGATCGAACTTTTTTAATGTTTTTATCATCATTCTCCTTCTTGTAAATCTTATTAGCAATTGAGTGTGTAAAAAAATAATTTTAAATATGTTTAGCCATGTAACGTTTGCCTCAGTTTTAGTACATATCTTTTATTGTATGTATTTTAAACTCTGGACTGATAATAATAATAAATAATAATATAAATATGCATGAAAGCTGAATGGTGCATAAAAATGCAATATGTAGAAAAATTTACAACTTTTCAATTGATAAATAAAAAAGGTGATACCAAGCCAGAAAACAATTTCGTCCAAAACATTAGTTATCTTAATGTCATAATATAACTAAATATAAACATATCCTAGAATATGCAGGAACTTACTAATTGGAGACTAAAATCCCAAAATATTGGAATAAGGGAGTACAATAGCCGTGTGCGTTAAAGTGTTTTCAACTATCAATTGTGAGGACGCAGGTTCGAATCCCGAGGGGGAAAGTGGAGTTTATTCGACCTCTTTCATAAGATCCTAAATTCAATAGACTTATTTTAATACTAGAGTGCTTATTTATATTCAGTCGGATACTGCAATTCTATCAAAGCATATGGGCAAAAAAAACGAAGAAAAAAATATGTAAATTATTTCAATTCAATTATATATAAAATAAAGAGTGTTGCGGGTAGTCATGCATGAGACAAACGTAATACTATTTTTTTATTGGCTAAAGAAAGATTTACTTATATATGTACTTGTAATGTACGACCAATGTATTGGTATGGAGAATAAATATTTATAAAATATCTCAAACAAATAAATATACTTTATATATATATATAGATATAATATAAAAAAATAAAATGTTTACTAATATTTATATTTTCTAATATAATTGCCCAATATATCAATAAATCAAATAAAGTTTTTAAATATGTAAATGAAAGGAGAGATGAAACTGGTCAAGCTCTAAATGATGTACACATACCATAGGGATATAAAGATATACAGAGCTATTTCCCTTCAATAGCAGAGAAACATCATAGTTCAGCTGTCGCCATTGTCCAATATAAACAAAGTAATTTGATCTACGTCATCGTAAGTTGATCAAAGAGATAGAAAGATTTGTTTATATTGACCCAATGACGTATTCCTATGAATAATCTAATATGCTCTCCATATATTTATATATTATGTACCTAACTCACAATCACACTGAGGGCTATATAATTAGAAGCTCCTGACAGACTTTTATTTAAATTTATCACTAATTATTCTTCATTTACAAAGAACTCATATTGTGTTATTAAAATCCAAGATCATTTTATCACGATAATAATTTATATATATATATATATAGAAAAAACCGGGGTACCCGGCCCGGTCCTGGCTGTTTTTTTAACTTCCCGGTCCGGTGTCTAAAAATCGCCGGCCGGGACTATAAGAAATATTTAAAAAATGAAATTCTTTAAAAAAAACATCGTCACTTTTTTTTTTAATTTATTTTCAAAAATTAACGTCATCATTTTTAGTATGACGAAGGAACAAAAATGTACTGAAGTTCATGTCCGGTTTTTGCCCGGCCAGCTTGAAAAATTTAAGTCCGGCCGGGTCCCGGTAAAAAAGGGTCCCGGTCGTTTCCTGATATATATATATATATTATATATATTTATATATATAATATTATTTTTTAGTATTTATGTCCGCTAAAGACTTAAGACTATTTTCTAGTTTTTAAATACAGTTATCATATATATATGAAAAGAACCACTAAATATCGTTGAATTATGTTACCAAAAGTCAGAGATCAATGATCAACCAACGAATAATATTTACATTACACATATTATTTTTCATAATTGTCTTACGTATTATGTCTGCTTTATATCCTGATTCCCGGCTTTTCGGTAGACGGTAATGTCTGCAGAGGACTCTCGTCTCTTCTTGCTTAGCTTTGAAATAAAGTCCAAGTCATTGGACTTCTTTTGCCGGAGCCACCACCAAATGTTCGGCCAGGTCTGCGAGAGTCCCACGACGCTGTTGAGCAGATGCACTGTTATCTGAAAGAAAGAAAGAAAATGGTCATTGCTTTTGAAACGTCAATTTGAAGTATCCTGTTTATTCATGTTTGGTTTAATCAACTATTCGTATGAGTTTATTATTTTGTCTTTATATATTAGAATATCAGTTATAAACCCATGACGAAACGTATATTCCTAAATATATTATGAAACTAATATAATTCATGGTGCCAAACTTATCTGCCATATTGCCAATTACAGTCTTTCATACCTACAAATTTACTTTTTATTTCCTTCTTTTCATATTGAATTTGTTTTTCATATTTTGTAATTCCTTGTCTGTAATTTTGTTTTTACTTCTACTTATAGGCTTTTAAAATAATGTACGGAAAATAAGGGAAAGAAGACAAATAAAAGTTAGAAGTTTTAAAGAAGTCAGTTTTTGAAAACATTATATATATAAATGTAATAGTGATTGAAAAAGTGTAAAAAATCAGCTAGTGCCTGAAATCCCCAAAAAACAATTCAAGCCTTTTTTTGGCGAATAAATATTCATTGACTTTCTAAAACAATGGAGCTTTTCAAATAGCATTTGCCACCATTTTTCTTCTCTTTTCCCCTCTCAAATGGTCCTGTCATTTTTGTATTCCAAAATAGTACATAATAATAAACAACATGAATAGATATATATATATAATATATATATATATATATATATATATATATATTATATATACATGTGTGTGTGTGTGTTATTCGTATTGTTATCTTCTTTTTTATATGTCACTTTTTCCCTGATAAATATTTTTCCCTTTAATATTCATACATATTTATATGGTTGCGATCAATACTTTTTTGGTACATACAATATATATTCAGCACTACTCCCCCTTAATATATATATTTGAGGCCTTATAGAACCTGTCATAGTCTCTGGGGATATATATCTCGTACAAAGAATATGTGGGGATACTTTCCACTTCTTTATATTATAGTTAATGGGCCACGTCCTACTTGTTTAGATAAAATCCGCTCATGGATGAGTGTCATCGTTTTTTTCGTAGTTTTTTCTTCTAGTTTCTGATATGTTTGATGGAGAGGCAATCCCTATGGATTTGTCGATTTGGTTCTAAAGAATTCAAGTATTGATTATATATATATATATATATATATATCTATATAGATATATATATATATATATTATATATATATATATATATAATCAATATAAAGCACTAAAATGAGTCACTCGAACCAGGATCTTAACAATGAGGATGACAAAAAATACACCTTTCTCTCTCGGGATTTGAACATTTTGAGTTGAACACACACTCAGCTATCGCACTTCATCGTTTATTATTAAGTAACTATGCTTATCCTATTGAGTTGCTTTATAATTAAAACCAGGCTTGCACGCGTTCCACTTTTTCCGTTCCGTTCATCGTTCCGTTCAATTCTTCCATTCCATCATCGTTCGTTCAATTCTTTCCGTTCCGCGGAACGCCGTTCAATTTTACGTCCGTTCAAAATTGGATTTCAAAAAAATTCTCATAAGAAGGTTCTTTACTTTTCACTGCATCCTCGTATGTATCGGGTATAAATTTTAAACCAGGCTTTAATAGTTTGGCTTGAAGTTAGTTACCGCAATTAAAGTTCCAAAAACTTTACAAACTTCATAATATATTTAAGATATAAATAATTGAACCAGAGACCTCGGCCCGAAAAATTAACATATTTTTTTACCCAACCTAAAATGTTTCAATATGAAAAGTCAAATATGTAAAAACAACCACATATGGTCCACCGAATTTCTCGGTCTATACTACTCATAATTATTGCTTTATCTGAGAATATTACGAAAAGTTTATTTATGGACAATCTTAAGAATACATTTGTTTATAATTACACTATTATTTGCTTTTCAAAATTTTATCTCCTATCTTTTCAAGTCCTTCACATAAAAGTTAAGATTTGGAGAGAGTCTCTCCAAACTGGCACTGCTGGGAAGTTAACATTATATCGAATGAAATCTTTTTAATCCTTTATAAGCAATAATCAGGCTGTTAGCGTTCAGCTTTTTGCGTTCAGCGTTAAAAAAAATACAGTTCCGTTCAGCGTTCCGTTCCATGTTTTGCGTTCAGCGTTCCGTTAGCGTTTAAATATTAAAAAAAGAATTTTCAAAAAAAGTAATGCGTAGTGATGACGTTTTTTTTTAGAAAAGAATTTCCCAAAAAGTACTGCGTAGTGATGACGTTTTTTTAGAAAAGAATTTCCTAAAAACAGTAATGCGTGGTGATGACGTTTTTTTTAGAGAATTTCCAAAAAAAAAGTACTGCGTAGGGATGACTTTTCCGAAAAAGTCCAAGAAATGTTTGGAAAAATGAACGCTGAAGCAAACTCTTTTTTTTGCGTTCACGTTCAGCGTTAAAAAAAGTTGCGTTCCGTTCACAAGCCTGGCAATAATTGATTCCATTGCCTAAGAATCATCGGTTAAGAAGCAGTCAACCTCCTGCTTAGCTGAGTCAGTCTTTCTTCGGCCTTGGCAAAGAAATTGCCTTTTTCTTCCGCTCGATTCTTGCGAAAGTTGGCTAGAAGGAAAATCTCCCAGTTCTTCGGCCTCCTCTAGTAAATAATTTCTTGCTAACTCTTGCTGTGCGATGTCCAAAAAGCCTACGATGTCTAAAAAGCCTAAAAGGGAGATATGCTGAAGCAATTAGCATCTCCTACGTTCAAAGTAGACTCCAAATCTTCGTTTGATCCCAAAAGAGAGTGCATCAATTAACACCCTACACCTGGACGCAGCTTCCCTCTCTTAGTTTGAGGTCTGAACGATAATGATCGAAAGGGATAACGAACGAAATAAATAAAGTTCTGTTAGTAACTAAATAATTAAATTTAGTGACCGACAACAACTATGACTGATAAAAATGTATAATACATACTAAAATCGAGGCTGGGTGATTTCCTCTTGAATATTATTTGAACAGAACGCAAAAAGACAAATTTTAGCGTTCCATTCAATTTTTTCTGTTCCGTTCATCGTTCTTTCAATTTCTTCCGTTCCGCGGAACACCGTTCAATTTTACGTTCCGTTCACAACCCTGATTAAAACCGTAATGCGTATTTTAATGCATTAGCGCCAGCTATATTATAATTATATATTTTTTTTTATTCAAACAGTTGATGATAAAATTTGAATATAAAATGATATATAAAACAGATGCTAATGAGTAAAAAATAAAACATTTAAACATTATAGTCATAATTACATGAGCATACTAATTAACTAAAATATATAATAAATATAATATAAAACATTAATGACGAAATGTAAATGATCATTTAATTTTTTAAATTTCTTTAAAATGATTTTAAGGCATCTCTTTAAGACGATGGAACCGTAGGGGACATTTTTGACTAATCGCCAGCTAGCGTCCATAAGTTGTCCATGCGAAGGGATCCGGAGGTCCAATACTGCATATCGATCGGAGGTGGATATACATATTGTCCTAATGTCCAGCGGCGGCAGGGGACGATCCATTGTTAGGCTCTTTGCCACTAGGGCTTCGGCGCCAAGTAGAGCGTTGTTGATCGCTTTTGTCCTCGTGGAAGCGTTGGACTTGAAAAACCAAATGAAATAGAGGCTTTGCAGTACTTTCCAGTGTTATTGTATCCATTCCCTTACATTTAGTGGATGAATCTCACCAATATGTTTACAGATCGCACTCTGCGAAGGCGTGAATTATAGAGTTGAAAATATCCAAAAGTTTATAATATCCCAATGGGAACTCCATAAATGAGAATACTTTATTGGTAGTTCTTGCTCTCTTCATCACCAACCAATTGTTACCTCCGCTGAAGGAGGTATTGTTTTCACTGGCGTTGGTTGTTGGTTTGTTGTCAGCAGGATAGCTCAAAAGTACCGAAACGGATTCGGATGAAACTTTTTAAATTGTTGGAAATGCCAAAAGGAACAAGTGATTTAATTTTGGCAACTCTGAGTACTTTTTTCAGATGCAAAACGAGCTAAATACTAATAAATATTTCAAGTTAGCCTACTCTGCCAATAGATGCCGCTGTGCTGTAAAATCGGGTGCCAGGAGCGTCTTCCTCTCGAATTTCCGTCGAGGAGAACCCTCCCCCGGCCCTCTACGCAATCCCAGTCGTGAAAAATCCGCCTCAGAAGGCTCATAGGACCCCTGACGGCGGAGGTTTGCACTTCTTTAGTGATATATGCCTCTATTTATTATTTTTTAATGTATTTTTATATTTCTTGAATTGGGTTTTTAAATTGTACATTATATATATTTTATTGTATCATAGATTTTTTTAAACATATTTTAGTATTGTACTTGTAATTAGTATTTTTTAAATATGATGTTTTAATTTCAAAACAAATGTTTAAATAAGTAATAAATATATTTTATAAATTATACTTTAAAAAATTATATAATTAAATTATAAATATTCATTATATATATATATGTATAGATATTAATAAATATAAATTTACATCTATAATTTATAGATGTATACATATATAAAGGTCAATGTCAAATTATTTTATATGTAAACAAGTCAGCCTAATAAAAAAAATATATTATAAAATTATATTTTTTGAATCAACTCTTATATAAACTGTAAAAATATAAGTAAAAAAGTATTGGTCCCAATAAAAAACTTACTTTAAAATTTCATCAAAACATTCGAAGAAATGAAGTGTGAATATAAATTATGTGTAGGTACTTCTTTGAATAGTGTTCGTTAGCAATTGTGAGTGATGTCTTTACAATTGTGCATAGTGTAATATGAAGCACATCCATGCATGTATAAGTAATGCATGAGTCTTATTTTGCATCCAAGTTGCATACTTCCTTGTATAAAAGAAGGAAAAAAAAAATACCATTGTCATTGTTAGACGTCTGACTAGTACCTATGTCTGATTATATTCAATGAATGCAATTGATATCCTCTTATATTCAATAATATTAAATTGACATTCATCAGGAATCCGTTGTAATGCTCAACATTCTATTTTTATATAATACATTAAACCATTAATTTTTCAAATCACAGCCTTCCATAATAAACTAAAAATAGAGTTTCTTGCCAAGTTTTTGGTCCATACCCCAATAGATATTTCCATCAGAGGCAGGTAGAGTTTGGAATATATCTCCCTAGAAGTAAAATCTGCCCAGGCCTGAAGGAGCGAGTGCAGTTGCAGGAAGAATAGCCACAATAGCTGCCACCAAGGTTTTGTTTCAAATGTGTGGATCACTAGCAATCATACCTACATTACGTGAAATAAGAATCACCCTATATATATATACATACATATTATATATATATATAATATTTATATACTAGCGGATATTACCGGCACTGCCCGGAATTTTCCAACTTGACAATAGTCTTTGGAATAGAAAAAAGATCATACGAATAATTTAAGTGATGTCATTGCATGTGATTTTTCATATTAAAATCATTTTTTCCTTTAAAAAAACTGTCATTGGGTCTCATGGCCATTTTTCCATTTTTTTACTTATTTATTTTGAGTAGTTATATAAAACAATATATGTAGATATGATTAAAATTATAGATTAAAATTAATACTCTAAACAAAAGTCCAACAAAATTCCTAGCAAGTATCACAACTATATAAAAAACATGAAAAAAACATAAAACAAACAACAAAATCATATAAAACAAACTTTCTAATTTATATAAATAAAAAACTAATTTAAAATTTCATAAAAAACAAAACATTTTGTATTAAAAAGACTAAAATAAAGAATATATACTTCTTTAAAAAACTTTTTGTGTATTCGTAATAACCAGCGTTGAAATTTCTTGTAGTGTTTGGAGGGATAATACTTGATAATATACCGCATATTTCTACAATGAATCGTCACGTTTGGAATTTTGATACCAAAAGCCGAATATCTTGCCTGTGTTGATTATAATTGCCCGAAATTCGTCCACCTGGACCGGTATCCGATGGTCAGTTTTTCTGCAATTCGGTTTTACAATTTGAAATAGCCATTTCAAGGGCACGCGTTTCAAAGATGCTTTCAAAAAATTCGAAGTAACTCCAAACAGAATGAACGGTTGTCACAAAGTTTTCACCCACGTGGCAATGCTGAGGGTAATTTCCTTAGGAAGCGAAGTCCCTGGCATCAGCAAATGCAGGTGCAATAACGGAGTTCGCTGTCTTCAAATGACATTTTCAAGTGCCAAGGCTGTGATATGATGTTCTAAAGCAGATTTTGTCAGAGGGTAATAATATTCCCCACAATTAAAAATGGTGCCTTCCAAATCATGTAATGATTCAATTTTGTTTTTAAGAGCGACAAGTTCCATTCTTTAGGATGTAAAAGATTTTTAAAGTAAAAAATTTATTCGATTTTGGTGAATCACGTCAATGGTCGAAGAGGCTTTAAATGAAGGAGTTCCACTCCATAATACTCTATGAGCTGACGCTATCCAGGGGGAAAATTCTTCTAAATGGGAATTAATACTATTTGTGCCAAGCATAAGCACGTGTAAAATGGGATCTACAGAAAATGTAGCCCTCCATTCAATTCCAGGACGGCAAGAGATGTCTATAAAAACCTGCGGTAGATTTTGGGTAAAACTATCCTGAGAAGAGATAGCCCTCCTCCTAAGAGAGATCTAGGTCTATTACTGAAGATATGTAAAATTGTGAAATAATTGTTGAGCCAGAATTTTCTTCATTTAAAACTTTTTCTGCAAGCCACGGAATCGCGGTTGCTTTGTATAAAATTTTCGGTGTTATAATGTAGTTAAAAATATCGATCCTCTTCTGGAGATTGAACCCTCTTGACGATGAGATTGTAGTCTCCACAAAGTATTTAAGCAAAGTCCAATTAGACGAAGATGATCCATGTCTGTCCCAAGAAATCCCAAAACTGAGATAGAGTCCATGATCGAGCAGCCAGCAATTTTTAAATGTTTCCAGGACCCATTCCCCGAAAGGTAAAATAGCTGTTTTTTTGTTTTTGATTTTTAATCCAGACTTTTTCATATTTTTTTAAATAGTCCAGAACCACTTCAATACGCTTAATCAGTTGTCTCTCAGACTTAGCTTCTAGCATTATGGTAATATCGTCAGCGTAATGTGTTCTTCCCTCTAAAATCACTCAAAGCCTTTGAATTTCTTTAAATTGAATTTCTAAGACTATTAAGAGCAGCAATAATAAAAGGGGCACTGTTGGGCAGCCTGCAGGTAACTCCTCTTTAGTTGATTATATCACTCCTATGGTTTCCCAATGAAATAAATGACGTGCCATTGACGAGTAGAGCTCTAATAGGATGGAAAAATTCTTCAGGAGCAATTTTTTAATGGAGTGATGCTGAAGTTGTGATTAAGGAATCAAACGCCTTACAAAAGTCTACTGCAACGATAGCTCCATTAGTTTTCCTTTTTTACCTTCTCAATGACGGTCGCCATATTTCTTTAAATGTCGCTAATTTTCCTTCCTTTCAGAATTATTTTTTGTTCTGGGCCAAGTTTATATTTAATATAGGCTCGATGTCTGAAGCAAGTACACTAGAAAGAATTCGATAGTGTCATTAAGAACTGTAATTGGCCTCCAGTTGTTCGGATCTGTGGCAAGCCCTTTCTTTGGTATAAGAAACTATTCACCCTATGGTACAGGATTGAGGAAGCTTCCCATGAACTTCCATTGCTTTCCCCAATTCAACTAAATAAGGGACTATCTCTTCCGCACATTGTGTGTATATCCTTCAACAAATTCCATCGGGACCTGAAGCTTTTTTGTCATTATACTTTTTCATGAATAGTCATATATCTTCTCTTTCGTAAAAGTTGCTTAGACTTTATCTGGTATAAGTCAACATCCATGTCACCAATAAACAGCAGTGGGTAGATATTGTCTTTAGAGACATTGATGATTGCCTGATAAAAAAGCCAAGTTTTAACGTTGGGTCCATAG
>CP045910.1:1942978-1964152 GCA_013387185.1 Caligus rogercresseyi
TATATCAGCAAGCGACATAATATATTTGAAATAAATAATTTTTTATTAGTATCAAATAGAAATATTTATATTATTTGTTTGTACATGAAATCCCTTTAAGTACGAAAGTGTGGCATAATTTTCATTGACATAATCTTGCCGAATGTATCCATCTCTTGCGCGATATCAGGCTACTTCAGTGCATGCTTCAGACATAACTTGATTACTCTTTCGACTGCTGAGTATGATTTGGCCAGTTGGGGACGGTCAATGGCTCGTTATTATGTCTGAAATCTGTTGATTTGTTTAGCAGGATGCTATGTATGAGGTTCAGTTTTTAATTCATTTTCCCGGCATATCATGGAGTGGTAGTTATTTGCTTCCCATTCAAATCGGACCACTACTTTTCTGATCTTTTGTGCATTTTCTTTCTCATTCTCATTTCTAAAATTTTTAATCATTTAGAACAGCCTTTTTTTTTATGTGTAAGTCTTCATCTGTACACATACAAGAGAGAAGCTGATCTGTATGTGCAAAAAACATTTCTTTTGATCGTTTTTGAATGATGGACCTATCTTCACTATTTACTTTTCTTAATATATTGTAACGATTGAAATCAGTGCTTTTAAAGCCGTGTTTGGCATAAGGATTCAGCTTTATAAAAAACCACAATTGGTGCACTAAACTTGATTATTCAAACACTACCCTTTTCAACTCGTAGCTAGGTTTTAGGTTGCTACATATAGTCGGAGTATTTGCTCCACAATGTGTTCCACCTGGACACACATGGAGGCCCAGGTTCGATAGCAGCCAAATCTTTGTCAATGGTTCCGTTAATAACTCCAATGCATATCGATATAAATATTTCTGACAATGAGAGATCCCTTATAATTTCTTCGATTAAAACCGGGAAAATGAGAATTTGATCACGTCTCATTCAACATTGGCAGCTCAGAGACCATTTCCTTTATTTTTGTTCCAATGGGGCCACTCCATGCACAGGACCACTTGGTTTCCCATCATACATGTAAAAAAAACTGCACGAAAGGGCAATTCATTTCCATGAGCTGGCAAAAAGTAATGAAGAAGACGGCAGATAATATCTCCAGATGATGAATGGCCCCTTCGGCTGATCCTACATTTGTGTTGTTCCATCACATCCAACACATACAATATATTTCTGGATCAGAGCTTTGGTCGACTAAAAATTCTTGACAGCTCTTGAAATTTCCTTCCATGTCCAGACTTAGGTGTACATGTGTAAGATACAACTGTCCGGTTCGGACAAGATAACCTAATGATCATTTTTCTAAATTTTGATGTATATTGGTTTGTTTTTCATGTTTTGTTATTATTTTAGTTAATGGCCTTTTTTCCTTTCATGCGTAATGTATGGGTCCAATTAAATGTCTCGTATTTTCTTTGTCAATAACACCATAGTCAATTCATCGCAGCAGAAGCTATGGCCGCTCCAGCATAATTACTGACTAAATATCGATCACAAATAGCAGCTAGTGTGGGCAGTCTAGTTCGGTTTTGTGAGACAATCTTTGTCAAGGCTTCTGGGGTGGTATGAAATTTATATTGAGCTGTGAGAAGGAACATCATCTCAGAATCAAAGTTACTTTCATCATATTGTCTTGATCAACTACTTTAATTTTATTTGTCCGTTCAATCTTGTTTTAGTCTTTCTGAATGGTGATTATCTCTAACCGTCGCTTTTTTTCCAAATTTTTGTCACTTTAACGTCAACACCTGAAATCACCATAACTTTGTCACTTTGCTGGTCTAAAAGAAACCGCACCTCACGTTTAGGAACTTTTACTTCGCACTGACAGTTTAGGTGGTATCCATCATATTCCTTAGATTTGCATCTGCTTATATGACAAGAAGTTGGAGGACATTGACAGTTACAAATGTCAAAAAGTTCATTCAATTCTTTAAGAAATAAAATCTTCTTTCAGAGCTCGCGTTTTTATTAATGTCAATCCCCTCTTGTATAATTTTCTTAGCTTTTCCTCCACTGCGTTCTGGTTAAGGAGTGGAACATTTTTTCGGTCTCCAATTGCTTTTCTCCATATCTCTGTGCAGTCCTTTGAAGCCAATTTTATAATAAATGCAACATCGGTGAACTTACCATAATCACATTATACTGCCAGCAGCATCTTAGCATGTCACCTTTTGAAGGAAGCTTGTCCACTGGAAGAACACATGCAGAACCAAACAGTGTATGGTGTGTGAATGACCTTGTTGATTTCGCCATTTTTTTTGTTGAATAGATCACTTTTAAGAGTAATAGAAGCTCTCAGCTCAAAAGAAAATATAACAAATAATGCACAACGTAATGCCCAGCATGCAACTGAATTAGCTAATAACTGCGTAGTAATTTTGAAAAGAAAAACAGTATCTCCCTAACTGCGTAGTAATTTTGGAAAAGAAAAATAATAAATTGAATAATAACGCATAAGAAAACAGTAGGTATCTCCCTTTTTCTCTTTAAAATTTTAATATATATTTCACCGTCGCTTGTATACTTATGTTTTGGGTATGAGTATAATACGCAAATTTTCAAATGAAAATGCTGCAGACTAAAACTTCATCAATCTGCATAAATTTGGCTCAGATGCTTATGAAGGTATATTAAACAATGCCTGAAGATGGAGCTTCGAGCATTTTTTTGCTACGCCCTAATATATAATACATATATGATATATATATATAAGCTATACAAGTATTATATTTCCAATAAAATTCATTGAATACATATTTGAAAAGATTGGAGGGATTGATCATAATGTCTTCAGTAACGTTCACAAAGATGCTGTAATTTTAGGAGTTTTCACGAACCCTGCCCCGCTCAATAGTGTTTTGGAGGCCTTTACAAGACGATTCTTAACTAACCATTATTAGAGCTATTGACGTGCCGTCAAATTGAAAATATGTGGATGTCTCCAGTCCTTGTCTGCAGAAGAAATATTTTATCCAAATGATCTCCAAGTTCACCTTATTTGATATATTAATATATTCATTACTATTTGACTCAGGCTCCAAGGTGAGGGATGGCTTTTTTACTTCTTATACATATTGATTTGAAATATTAGAAAATCAGAGAGATTCAAATTAATATCAAGTTTCAACATCAAATCCAAGGATGACCTTCGAAAAACAACCCTATTTTTAAATACATTTTGCTGCCTTTAATGACTGCCATCATTCAAGTATCCTCAATACAAAAATATCAAGTCATCAGAATTTCCTATTATTGAGAAGTATACTTCATTATCTAAATAATAATTCATTACATATATATATAGGGCAAATTCAAAAACTAATGCATACAAATCAGATCTAAAATCGAAATGTTTTTGTTTTTACATTCTCATTTTATTATCATTTTGAAGCTGGAGTTTATATTTCCAAAAATGACCTGTCATTCCATTGTTGATAATAATACAAATATTTTCATATAATTAGCTCAAAAACCAAAATAAATATAACCCATTTGCACAATGATAAGGGTATTTTAATACCGGGGTAAAGAAAAGGCATAAATAATGAGAGGGTTGTACCTAATTTGTGTTAAATACGAAGGGTATGTAACAAATTGACAAATTAAGGGTGCAACATCCACGAATCCAATATAAATGTTTAAAAAAACTTGATATCATTCCTATAAACCAGTGACGTCATGAGTAAAATAATTTATTTTTGTTAGCTCATAATGACAAAAAAGTTGGGGATGAGGAATATAGTATATAGAGACGAATTCAAGATGTTATTTCTGTATAAATGCGAATATATATATATATATATATATAATATATATGATCAAGACATAAAACATAAATATTGTCACATGGTCATAAAACAAACAATAATCATAAAATTGTAACCCCAAAGTATTAAAACAATACTTTGATCAAAATATCTTTGTATCGTTAGCCTAAAAGAAACAAATAAAACTTTCATCATTAAGCAAGTAATTAATTATAGAAACAAGGTTTTCATAATAGTTTTGTAATCACATATACACTTTTCATTTATTGTTTATTGAAAGAGGAATTAACTACAAAGGCCTTGTATACAAGAGTCCCATTTACAATTATTACGAACTAACGATGTTACCCGGCGCTGCCCGGGATTTTTCAACTTGACAATAGTCTAGAATGAAAAAAAAATCACACGAATCATTTTAATTATGTCAACGCATGTGATTTTTCATATTAAAATCAGTTCCTTAAAAAGTCGTTATGTGGTCGTCATTGCCATTTTCCGGTTTTTTTTTGTTCCTTAAGGCTGGGCATTTAACCATCATATTTTTTTAAAGTTCTTAGAAGATATGTATGGTAGAGCTGAATATCAGAGTAGATGTTTGATCTCCGTTGATGGGGAAACAGCCAAAGAAAAAACTTAAGAGAAAGTACGACTTCATATCTTTATCATGAAAAGTTGAGAGTGATTGACATCACTCTCCATCTCTAGGCATGATTAAAATTTGAGAAGGATGGTGTTGCGTTATAAAAAGTTGTTATTTTCCACAAAACTTATATTTGGGGGAGAGACAGGGACAGAAAAAACTTATTTTTAAGTGATCTTATGGAAAACGAATTTTTCGGTACACACCCAAAAAAAAAACGTCTTACTATCTCAGAATCATCCACAGAAAACTTGGTAAAAATCTAACTTGGCAATTTTAAATAATCGACATAAAACGTTTTGGCGAAAAATAAGCATGTCGATGACAAATTTTCCACGAGTTTACGACCCCACTAAACACTCCCTGAGCTCTCAAACTGTTCACTGAGAATTTCGTCAAGATCCAATTAACCGTTCGGGAGATACAGGGAAACGAACGGAATTCTTTTTTTATTAGTATAGATAATTAAATAAAGATGCCAAAATCTTTGTATATTCCTAAATATTCATCATTTTTCAGTTGGCAACGCATTATAAAATTTCGGAGAGTTTAAAACTAAATAAACAATAAAGTTACAAAATATTACTAGTTGACAATAAACGATTGTATGTTCTACTAAAATTTCAATACGTAGCAATTAATGAATATAGAAAAATGGGAGTTTAATTTCCCATTTTTAGGTCGTTTTAACGTAATAGGGGAGACATTAGGTTGATTCATAAATAGTGAGGTCGACCAATTAAACTCAAAATTTTCATCAGATCAACAAAAAAACTTCTCAATCAGTACACATAATCCCCTCCAACTGCAATGACGTCGTGGCAGTGTCCCCGGAGCTTCCTGAGTTGGTCGTAGAGCTCGTCTTCACTGACCCACCTCATCACCCGCCTGAACGGCGAGTGTAGCCTCCTCGTGGCCCCCAAACTCGTCCTCCCGGAGCAGGTGCTTCAACTTCCGGAACAGGAACCTGTCACACAGGTTCAGGTCGGGTAAGTAGGTGACTGTTTCACCAGTTCCACGTACCTCCGGTTTAGGAACTCCCTGGTATCGGCGGCAGTGTGGGGACGTGCATTGCCCACATGAGGAGACAATCTTTCAGCCGGATCTTGTCCTTTTTCAGGCTGAGATAGCGCTTCCCAGTCGTCTTCAGGTACTCTATCATGGTGTTCCAGTCAGCTGTGGTCCCGGCAGGTAGTGCAGTGATCGATACCTGCCTCGGCTTGCAGGTGAACCCCATCCCGGGGACGTCCAGGACGGGTCTTCTTCTCCAGGGCAAAAACACCCTTATTGAACTCAGTGTGTCATCTCTGGAGGGTGGAGAGGCCAGGGCAGGAGTCAGGGAAGGTAGAGAGAAGGTCCCTGTGGATCTCGTTGACTGTCCTGGCGAGCTTGATCCAGATCAAGAGTAGGAGCGAAAGTCAGGTGTCTTCATTTTCAGTGGCGAGTAGTATGAATGATAGATATGACGCAATTACTCACCTTATATACTAACCTGAGTGGCGCCATACAGTCTGTTCCCATGCAAAAATATGCGATAAGAACGCTCCCGTTGAAATTTTTGAGATAGCGTGTGAACTTTTCGAGATAGCTAACCTACCTCATTATTTATGGAACAACCTAATATATATATATATATATATATATATATATATATATATATATATATATATATATATAAGTTGTCATCGGGCCCGGGCTCGGGCTCGGCGCAAAAAATATGAAAGTCGGGCGGGCTATGCGGGCGGCCTTTTTTTTTTTTTTAAATGACCTCTCTCTAAAAAAAAACGTCCTCCTCAGACCTTTTTCTAAGGATCTGTTGAATTGAATTTCTTTCTTCTATTAATATATTTTCCCAATGGTCGGGCGGGCGCAAGTCGGGCGCATATCAAACTAATCGGGCTCTGTCTCGGGCCGGGCTCGGGCTCAATTATTAGTCTTTCGGGCGGGCTCGGGCTCGAAAATCGCGCCCGATGGACAACACTAATATATATATATAGTGTTCAATTTTTTCTTAATTTAAATATTTGCTGTATTTTATTGATTATTAAAAGACGATATTCTAAGTTTGTATTCAAAGGATTGTAAATGGAGACTCAAAAGAAAAAGAATTTCTTATGAAGGATCACAAATAGAGCTAACTGAATAATCGAGCAGCTACTAAATCAATACAATTTATTTTAGATGCTTTTTAAATATTTTATTTCTCTAAGTATTTTATACGAACGGATGTTACCCGGCGCTGAACGGGATTATTTTATTACTTGAAAATAGTCTTTGGAAAATAGAAAAATCAAACGAATATTTTTTGTGATTTCATTGCATGTGATTTTTCATATTAAAATCAGTGCCTTAAAAACACATCAATGGGTCTTTATTCTTAGACACGGCTGATAAGGTTGAAAAAACGGTATAATGTATTGCAGGCAACCTTAAAAGAGCACATCATTTTGGCTGGGCAACAATTGCTTCACACAGAAAAACTGCTGGTCCAAATGTTCAAAACACCATTATTAGTTTTGGTTTGGTCTCCGTTGATGGGGGGAATATTATTTCATTACATTTTTTTTCGTATGCAATTAATATACTTTAGGATAGTCATATTTACAAATAGTACTCATCATAAAGTGACCGTTTCAAAAAAAAACTCAGACATACAAAAAATCTAGATGTGCCACAGAAAAAGTAAGGCATGATTTAGATTCTGGAGGCCACATTTTAGTTATCTATTATGTTCAGTCAAGTGAGATTGACCAAATTTGTTTTCCTGTTTTATCTATGGAAGGAGTACTTATTGTCCTTTTAGTAGTCTAAGTATATATTCCAAGTCTTATGGAATTTAAAAAAAAGAAATGTCATAAGAAATGATCAGTGACGTCATTGGATTATTTTTTTGTTATACAAAAAATAGGATCACATTATTTAACATTTACTTTAGGCTTGTTTTTCATTTATTCTAAAGATTAAATTGTTTCGTCAAGAGGGTTGCCATTTACCTATGTGTAAGATCCATTTCATAGAAGTATTTTTTATTCTCTGTTGAGGATTCATTTAGTCTATAAATCGGTGGTTCGTCATCCTTAAAGATTCAACAATGTTCCTTTTTCCCTCAATCTAACCCACATTCCCAAACACAGAATCGCTTTGGGCCACTTGAAGGAGTTTAACGCCATTTGTTGCCACATAAAATTGAAAGTTGAAACTGAGCTTTTTATTTTTATTTTCAGACTCATTGCAACACAGCGCTATGCCACGCTTGAAAGTCCAAGTGGTTTCTCTCCAGAGGGAGCCTCTGGAGGTCGAAGAAGCTCCCTGGAGATCCCAGGGACCTCGGGAGGGAAACACAGGGGGGCAAAGAAAACTTTAAGAGAAAGGAGTCCAGGTAAGTCAACAACTATCTTTAATTTTTTTACATCATTTTCCTTTTCTTTTTTGGATCATTTCTTCCTGGTCCTTTTTTCTTGTTCCGTTTCTTCGTAGGCCGTATTTTCCTCGATATTTTCTTCTGAACAGCATTATAATAGTTGATAATACTGTTATATGAAGACAATTTACTAGCTAGTTCCAACTAGCATCATATATATATATATATATATATATATATATATATATAAAGTTGTTTTTGGAATATTTGATATCCGCAAGATGTGGCAATTTGAATGCAGAATATATAACTATATTTTGTTCATATTTTTGCATTTTTGATTCGTTTATTGCTGATTTTTTAGAAGAATAATTAATTATTTAACCCGCAAAATGAAGCAACAATATTTTTTAATGAAATGTTGTAAGTTGTTAATGTTTTATATTTGCAATAAATGCATTTTTTGTATTAAAAAACCGTTAAAAATCGCTTTTAGTGGCTTAGTTTTTTTAGTTGTATTAGAAATGTTTTATACAAAATTATTATATATATACACTGATAACTTACTTGTTTGATAACCTGGTTATACATATATATTAAATATTGTAACGGAATTGAAAAATGTAAGTGACACGCAACCTTTCGAAAACTCACTTATATCCTCACTGATACAACTTCATTGAGTCACATAGAAAGAGAAAAAGCTCTATCAAATTTATGGTTATATTTGTTAGAAGTAGGAAAAGCATAAAAAAATTACCGAAATGAAAAAATTTTCCTATCTAAAAAGGGTTTTAGTTTCTTTTTTCCCCCTGAAATTGCTGGCCAGTTAAAACAAAAATAGTGCAATAACTCAGGTCATTGAGACTCTCAATGTTGTGGGAGCAAGTTGGAATACTCACGAGAAGGTGGAATGTGGTTTTTGGTTAACCTCATGGATACGATGCTCGATATACACATTTTTAATCATAGAATGCTTATTGATATCCAGTTTGATAAAATTCTTTGGAACCAAATGGACAGAAGAAAAATTATGGGTAGGAATTGAAAAAATCTATTTAGGTGTAGTATTTTTCTACTATTGTTACGTTGTCCTTAGAAAAAGGGAAAATTGTCTAACATGAAATCAACAACAACTCCAATAACAAATGAATGCATTGAATGAATGTATATAAAAAACTTACGGACATCAACACTTGAATCTCTTTTCCTTCTGTCTAATTTCTGGGTAAGTAAAGTGTCATTCATTGTTGTATACGATTTTTGTAGCATGATGAAAAAAGGGAAGACAAGCCAATAATTATTTTGATTGACTAATGGAAAATTGCCTGAAGGACAAGTAACGGGAGGGCAATTACGGATTCCCTGTTTTAGGTAATATATAGATAAATTGTCGAGGATAATATAAAAAGATCAATAAATTATGTATATGTAATTAAAACTCATAAAATAAAATGAAAACTTGCCAGCATTGAAATTTTGGTAGCAGGAAAATTGTCTACGGTATAAATTCTGACTGGACAATTGCCCGACGGGAAAATCGTTTACAGACTTGAATATGAGATTGGGAGATTATATCAAGAATGATGTATTTTATACATTGAACGGTAGACAAGTTTTCAGAGGGCACTTTTCCTACTGGCATTTTTCCTACGAGCAATTTTCTTATAGACAGTTTTCTATGGGGGCAATTTTCCTGATTTTCATCCAAACAATATTCCTGCTGGAATGATGCATTTTATTCATTGAAGAGTTGACAGTTTTTCTGTGGGTAATTTTCATGCTGGCAGTTTTATTTCTGGCAATTCTTCTCTGCGGGCAGTTTTCTATGCTTACAAATTCCTCATAGCAAATTTGCATACAAGCAATATTACTGCTCGACTGATGCATTTTATTCCTTGAAGAGTTGACAATTTTTCAGAGGGCAATTTTTCTGTTGGTAACTTTCATGCTGGCAGTTTTATTTCTGGCAATTTTTCTCTGCGGGTAGTTTTCTATGGGAGCAATTTTCCTCATAGCAAATTTTCATACAAGCAATATTACTACTGGAATGTTGCATTTTATTCATTGAAGAGTTGACAATTTTTCAGAGGGCAATTTTTCTGTGGATAATTTTCATGCTGGCAATTTTATTTCTGGCAACTTTTCTCTGCAGGCATATTTCCTGCTAGCATTTATTATCTGAGCAATATTCCTGCTGGCAATGTTGGATTTTATACATTGAAGAGTGGACAATTTTTCTAAGAAACAATTTCCTGCTGGCAATTTTCCCACGAGTAATTTCCTTACAGGGAACTTCTCTGCGGCAATTTTCCTTCTAGCAATGTTCCTCCAAGCAATATTCCTGCCAGCAATGATGTATTTTATACATTGAAGAGTGAACAATTTTCTGTTTGTAATTTTCCTACGTACAATTTTCTATGCAGGCAATTTTTATTATCCTTCAGTCAATGTGTCTGCTGGCAATTTTCTTGTGAGCAATGTTCCAGCTGGATATTTTTCTGCATAGATATACATTTTTTAGTTCTTCACAAAAAATATTAATATTTATCAATAAGTAATTGTCTTCAATTATAAAGTTAGCTATAGGGGGAAATAGTAGTGTTTAATGATTTCCAAATGGGCTGAATTCAGGAACTGACCAAGTAACTGGTTCAGTCTGGTCCGGTACTCGGCTGTTTTTGGGCTGCCCGGCCTCTTAAAATCACTTAACCGTTTTGACCATAGCAGAGTGAGTTTATTTTCTTCATACTTTTTCGGTTTTTTCATATATTTATAGTAAATTTCCCAGTCTGTTTGTCCGGAACCGGTTATAAAAAGTTGTTGCTCAGTCCCAGCACAAAAAAAACAAATGCAGCCTTGTTAGTTCCTAGTTAAAAACATTTAGTCAGCAGTATTTTGGCAAAGAATAAGCTACATTCTAGCTAAAATGGGAATAAAGTATAACTTTTGGGTTATTTTTTTCATTTTAAAGAAGTGTGGGATAATTTTCTACATACTTTGTGTGTCAAAGTTTTTGTGTTGAGAGAGGTGTTTTGACATGTGGATACCCTGCTAAGTACTATGTATTTTTGGTTTTGCAATAATAAACTCTCTATCTATATTTTTAATATGATCAGGCTAAGAACCTTTTATTGACCAAAACCTTAATCGATCTTTATGTCTTCACTATCAAGCAGGCAAGGAATGAAATACCCTGAATAACTTATATGTTTAGAGGTAGAAAACCCTCATGCTTTTTCATTATATGTATGGGAAAATGGTTTTTCTTCGTAAAACACTAGATATATAAAGAAAGTCTTCAACATACCCATGAAAGACAAGCAGACCATTATACACCTAAACATTTATCAGTATATATATTTATTGGATCACATATCAGACATTAAATATAAACATAAAATCATGTAATGGAGTGCTGAGTAGGCAAAAGTACTATTATTGTATTTGAAAAATGAAATGAAGCAAAGGCCTTTGAGAATTTATTTTGTAATATAATTATTTATATATATATATATATATATACATATATTCAAGGGAGTGCGATAGCCGTGTGCCTTAAGGCGTGTTCTACTATCATTGTTGGGGGCGCAGGTTCGAATCCCGAGAGGGGATGGTCATTTTTGGTCTACCTCATTAATAAGATCCTAAGTTCGAATGACTAATTTTAATGCTATAATGCTTATTAATATCCAGTTTGATGCAACTCTATCGAACCATATAGGCACAAAAAAATATATACATTAATATATAGATATACATATATATACCTGTCAACCTTTTATTCATTAGAAAGCAAACACTTGACCATTCATTTGACAATGCATATTTAATAAAGTTTAATTGTGTTTGCTCACTGACACTTATAGATAATTATGTTGTTCAAAGCAGTGACCTTCTTTTTAATCACAGACGACATTTTGCTTAATATATGTGCAAAGACACAAGCAAGAGTGAGACCTGACATGTTATAAATAATGACTTCGAATGCCCTTTCTTCAAAGCAAATGATTCGTCAAGTCGTTCGTCATTATGATCAAAGGCGAAAAAGGAGACTTCTAATCTAATAAATTAGACATTACTTTTTCCTTACAATGATACTTTTATGACATTAATAAATATTGGTAGAGTTATATGCATAATAAAAATGTCCAAACAACGACACATATAAAAAAGACATTAGCATTAATCAATTATATTTTCGACTGGAATCTTAGAGTACACAGGGTAAGTCCCCAAAATATTGGGATATTAGTTGTATAATAAATACATTTAATTGAGGAGAATAAGCCTTTTCCAAGGACATAACAGTTATAAGAGTCGCTGTTACATGAAAAAACGTTTCTGCGTAGAAATCTGCTACCATTTTTTATAGACTCAATTGACAATAAGTTGTTCTCTATTTAGTTTTGTCGGTCAATTTATCAGCTATGAAAAACTATTTATAGCTGAAGAACTATTTATAATATATCGACCCTTTTTTGGCCATAAGGCGATACTCTATAAATTTTTATAAAGATTTATAAATACATGACAGAAAGAACATTCTATTAGACAGATAAACAGAAATCAAATAACAAAAAAGCATAAAATATATTAAAAAGTAATCCAAAACACGTTCCAATTGGATAAAAACTTTTTTGTACAACACGTAGATGTAAGTTTACTATATTGGAAATGCCAGAAATGTGTTGGTCATTGGAGCTTTTTTTGGCATATAAAATTTGATGGGTTTTGGTGATGATTACGTTGATGACGGCTTCCATTTGACTAGTGTACAAGGCTATAAAATGGTCCCTCGTTGGAGTATAAAAGTTGTAAGAATTTCTTCAGTTTCGGTATAAACTTCCTGTAGCTTGGAGCACATAAACTTCCTCGACCCTTAATATTATTGACTATTTGACCTCTAGCTGCTCGAATGATATGGAATTTCGGTTATGCCTATCATTTGTAAAGTGTAAATTCAAAAATCTGAGATTATCCATATTTTTTTCCTTTGTTCTACAGCTTGTGTTATAAATAATTTTGATTGAATTTTAATTTAATTCTTGAGACCCATCACAAACTTATCATGATATTTAGTATAAACTGAGGTCAAAATGACTGATGATTTTCTTTAAGTTCACAAAGATTTTCTTGATAAATAATACAAACTGAGTTAATAATAACTTTCATCTCCGCTCTGATTGCTTCTTGAGCTCCATTTGGATGTGGATTTATCTTTATAAACTCTGTTTTATCATTTTCTTAGTGTTTTTTCAGAATGATATAAAATTAAGGTCCAAACTACTTTATATTCTGTAAAAAATTACAATTAAAACCTTTTTTTACTTATGTTTGTTTATGTAGTAAATAAAATGAAATAAATACTTAAGAAATATTCTTTAATATATTTTTTATTAAAAACACAATTAAACATTGTAGTTTAGTTTTTTTGCTCTATGGACGAACACATATAATAAAGTAACACATAATATCAGGTAAAAGCTATAAATTTAACACAATATTTCTTCGACATATCTATTAACAAGCTAGACATAATTCATGTAACTAAAAAAAATAGAATTATGAAAAAAGAAAAAGATATTAAAACTTTAGGAAATATTTTCTGTATAAGTGTTGGATGGAGAGGCTTGGAAAATACTTAATTATCCTTCCGGCAGACGTCCATGTTACTCCTTCGTTAGGCGAGGGATTTTTAAGATAATGCTGCATATCTTGCCGCCCCAGATAAAAATATGCTTCTTTTTTAATAATTATTTATTCCCATCTTCGAAGAAAAATAAAATTTACAGTTTTTATAGTAAAATACATCTGTAGGGATGGGGGAGATCAACTGTTAAAGGACATGAAACATATCATAAAAACACTTAATAAAATATAAAAATGTATAAATAACATACTTCGTAATAAAAACAATGTAAAAAGTGGACAGAAATAGCATGTCTAGGGAGAAGGTTGGGCACTAGAATTTACTATAAATCCTCTTTCATTAAAGTTTCTTAAAAGCAGTAGCTCCTTGTCGATCCAGGTATCGAGACCGGTAGGGATCGCTCTGTTTCCATATATTTATCTCTTCTTTCCACCTTTTTTCTTTTCTTTTTTCTACTTTTCTTTGATGCGATGGAGAAAACATTTTGAAGTGCTTTTTTCTGCTTTCTTCAACATTTTTTCGAAAGGATACTTATTTTTTCGTGCTCTTCTTAAGTCGTAGCAAAGGGATTTGTTTGTCTGGTGAGGGGAAGATCTCAGAGACCGAATTAAGGTCTTGATATTGAAGGAAGAATTGAATATACGATCTGAGCCTTTTTACCCAATCGCAAACCCCTTTATATGTAGTATTTACTCATTCTACTCAGAAAAAGATTAATATTTCTAACTATCAAACTTTGCCTGCATTCATGCCAGACAGCAATCCAATAATGTGTATCATGTGAGACACCATAACTCCTGTTTAATAGAGTTAATTGGTTTAGCTTTTATAAAAAAACTGGATATTGATCCTATATCAGCCGGAAGAACCGCCGACTTACCGGGTACTCAACACCAGAGGCAACGGAAGTGCTTCTGTGGAATATTGTATAATAATACAAGCCATGCATTCGTTGATTGCCCAGTCCTTGTACAACTTAAAATGTTTTTCTTTCTTAATGTTAGTGGCCCAGTCAGTTCTCACAGAAAGAGTTATCTAATTGCAAAAAATGAATATCGTGCAGAGCTAAGAAAAAAACAAAGAGAATCCTGGAGGAATTTTTGCAGTAAAACTGAGGGTTCCAAAGACATTGCAAGACTTATCAAAATTCAAAAACCAAATGCTAACTCTATTGGTCTTCTAAAGACTGATCGAGGCTATGCACAAACACCAGCCGAATCTCTTGCAATACTTATGGAAACCCACTTCCCAGATTGCACGGTCGACTCTGTCATGGAAAAAACCACAGATACCACCAGTTTTGAAATCGACTTTGTGGATTATGGCAAAGTGCGAGAATCTTTTAACTCTTTTGGAGCCTACAAAAGTGCTGGACCAGATGGACTTAAACCAATTGTACTGCAGCAGCTTGGAGAAAACATCCTTCGGTACATTGTAGAACTCTATAAGGTGATTCTTAGCACTGGCTATACCCCAAGTTCCTGGAGGGAAATGAAGGTTACATTTTTGCCCAAGCCTGGCAAAGATGACTATAGCTTAGCAAAATCCTTCAGAGCAATAACCCTTTCCAATTTCTTTCTCAAAGGTCTTGAAAGAATTGTTCAGATGAAAATAGAACAAATTATTCCAACGTTATATTCACAACATGCCTACACTAAGGGTCTATCATCCGAAATGGCTCTGTCACAGGTAACGGATACCATCGAAAAGGCTATATTTCAACAACAATGTACACTAGCAGTCAGCTTTGATTGCACTGGTGCATTTGATTAAATCCAATACACATCAGCAAATAATGTAATGGAAAAACTAGGAGTACCTAATAGTATTATATCATGGTATAGATATCTTCTCAACACTCGGAAAGTCAAAGCGGATCTTAAAGGAGAGCAGATATGCATCAGACCAACGCGTGGTAGTCCACAAGGAGGTGTACTTTCACCCATTATATGGAACATTATCATGGATACCCTTCTGACCAAATTTAAAACAGGACCCATCAAGGCAGTAGGCTACGCGGATGATATCATCTTATTAGCAAACGGAAATCATCCTCATACTCTTATCAAGATAAGGCAATCAGCAATAAATACAGTTCTAGACTGGGGAAAAACGAATGGTCTAACCTTTAATGCTACTAAATCTAATGCAATTGTTTTCTCAAAAGCCTACAAGTTGAGATCCAAACATTTTCCACGATTAAAAATGGAGGCTAAAGAAATGGTGTTCTCAACGCACCAAGGACTTACTTGGACGGGCCACCTGGAAGAAAAAGCTGCCAAATGTAGTCGACTATGGAATATGGCTAAGGCAATTATAGGACAGAAATGGGGTTTAACGTCTGACAAAGTTCTGTGGCTATATGAAGCAATGGTCAGACCAATTATAGCCTATGGATGCTTAATATGGGAACATTCCATCAATAACAAGAAAAGTACCATAAAGATACTAAACTCCATACAAAGAAAAGCACTGTTATCAATGTGCCACACACTAAGATCAACTCCAACAGCCGGAATGGAATCAGTTCTTGGCATAATTCCCCTTGACCTTTTCATACAAGGACAAGCAACAAAATCACGATGGAGAACTAGGCATTTCTTAAAAGATACATGGGATGGTATTGACAACCTTCCAAAACGCTGCGGTCACCGCTTCTCCTGCGATAAAATACTTAAGGAAGCGAAAATTAATCAACAAAGTGACTATATAAAAGGCAACCTTATTTGGATGGACAATTCTCCAATAGAAAATCCTGATATGATAATCTACACTGATGGATCCAAAGATGAAAACGGTAATACTGGTGCTGGATGGGCAATCACTATTGGTGATCTCTGCATTCATCACTCAATGGTATCTTTGAATAGAGAAGCATCAGTATTTCAAGCTGAGGTTTTTGCCATCAAGCAAGCAGTCGACGATCTCAGAAAATTGGAAAAACATGGAAAAAAGTTTTAATTCGATCTGATTCCCAATCCGCAATTGCTGCTCTTCTCAATCCACTTACCTCAAGTGCTGAAGTCAGGGAGTGTAAAGAAATCATATGCAGAGGAAAGAACGAGGAAAACATATACATTGAATGGTGCAGAGGACACAATGACATCACAGGAAATGAATTTGCAGACTACCTTGCAAAAAGTGGCGCACAAAGCAACAACCGAAAATTTGTTGGTGTGCCCCCAAGTTATGTCAAGAAAACAATAAATGATTATTTTTATAAACGATGGTGTGATCGATATAAAGATAGTCTTCACATGAAACACACACATCTTATGTTAAAAACCCAAGATCAAAGGTTGTCAAACTTCACCGTGAAGGACTGAAACAACTTATCCAAGCCTACACAGGACATGGACCATTTCTCTCCCACCTAAGTAAATGGAAAACACAAGTGCAACCTGTGATCTTTGCAAGGAAGAGCCACAGACTGCAGACCACCTGATTAACAGATGCCCTGCTCTGTCCCTCGAAAGGCATGAAGTGTCTCAAGAAGAAGACGCGACATCCAAATTCTAAAAAAAAATTCAATGTAAAAAAAATGAAAATATTATTGTAAATAATTTCAGTATTTAAGAAGGAATTCATTTTGCTGTTGTAACACAGATACCCCATGGTGTGGTTGTGTTCTTTACCTTAGTGTCTATTGTTTGTATGTACTATTGTAATCGGCAATAAATTTCTAACTAACTAACTAGTTAGTGGCCCAGACGACATGTCGTCATCCAGTTTGAGAACCATCAATATGTTTGGGCTCTCCTCAAGAGGGATGAAAATCTCTGATAAAATGAAGGCTCTAGATTTCGCCCTTTTAATACAAAGGCCTCGATAGCAAAGAAGCTTGCAAAGTATGAACCCATAAGACCGGGAGAGATCGAGGTGATCCTGCTTGGAGCTTCTGGAAGATACGCGGCTTTCTCACTCAAAATCCAATCGTTGCACATTTGTAGTTGAATTAGTATTATACTTCCCAACTCAAAAACATCACTGTCACCAATTTGAAAAAAGATCTATAATTTTGATAAATTTACATAATTAACTTGTGTTTTACAATTTACTCTTTTAAAACTCTTTTAAATATTAGCATCCTTTTTTATATACATATGTATATATGTGAACAGTTCAATAACTTTGGTAATGTTTATTTGATAATAGTTTCATATCACTTCTAAAGATGAACAACCACCAGTTGAGGTTATTAATATATATATATATATCAGACTTGTTGATTTATCGTTCATTTCTTGTTGCTTGTCGATAACAAGCTTTTTAAGTTGTATTTTTTTACAGAATGACGAACGACAAACAAACGATGAATGACGAACGAATCAATTTAAAAATAACGATGATCACGAATGATAACTTTTGGTGAACGACAAACGAAAGACAATTTTTCACAAACGTCAACAAGTCTGATATATATATTCATAACATTTATACATATATATATATGTATATAGATATTGTATATATATATATATATTTCTTTAACAAAAATATATATATTTCTTTAAACAAAAATTGTCAGCATCTGTATTGATTTTAATTTTGAAATCAACAGCACAACCTCATTGGGGGTCTTCATCTTTAAAATCTAAATATAATTAGCTTCTTTAAAAGTATCATTTATAACTAATGCTGCTATTTTTATAGTCAATAAATGTTTGTTTAAATAAGTATTGTTTTTATTTACTTGATTTAAAATGGAGATGCTGCAAAAAATAGAAAAGGATTCATTGGTAATTCATGTAGTGCCAAAATCATATGCTTCAAAATACTTTTTTTTCAATATATGGAATGCAATTTTATTACCGTTCTAAGCAACAGGAACTGCATTTGCAATTGCAATTCTTATGCCCTTAAGACTTGCTCTGTTGCAACACAATAGCAAAAAGGCACTAATTGTGATGAATAGCAACATGTGATAATCGAAGAAATCAATAGAGAAATCCATTACTTCGGTTGATTGGATACAGACGCGTTTGTGATATTCTTGATTAAAAGTTTATATATTGTGCACTCAATATAATATACAGGTATACCATATATACAATTTATTAAAAATATACCTATTTCCTTTAACTCTTTTATTAACCCAATTTATAAGTCCTTTTTCTTTTTCAAGCTCAAAAAATAGTATATAGAATATTACCATTTAGTTTGAAATTATTTTATAAATTTACCAAATATAACGACCAGGAATATAATAATTAACAGACATAAGTTTTAAGGGTATACACATACATACACACACACACATATATATATATATATATATATATATCGTTAATTGTAATAATTATCTATATAAAGAGGGAAAAAAAAAATAATTTAAAAATTATCTTATCCTTGTAATAATTTAAATGAATAATTTTAATAAAGTTCATTTTAATGTAGGCCTTTTTTATGAACTCGCAAAGATTTAGTGCTTAATCTCTTCTTAGTAGTTTTATTCTTATTTTCAGAACTCACACTTTTAATCGCTTCATAATTTTGTGTGTACCCACATTTTGTAAACAAAAGAAGAAAACTGCATGAGTTGTGCGGCTAGGAATCCCCCCCCCCCCCCCCCCCATTTGAGATATCATCAAAAAAACAAATGAGCTATTTAGTTACGTAATTTATTTCCTACTAGTAAGTAAAAGCTATTAGCCCCAGCTTGTTGTATGTATTTTTTTCAATGAATAAACATTTTTTTCCTAGATAATTAAATAATATTTGTCTTAGAACCATATTTATATTTATAAGCGGTTTATCTTCTTCACAACTTCTTCCTCACTAATCACATTGATTTCTCCTCCTCTGCGGCTTCTCCAAGGATTAGTCTTTTCCCCCATCTGATTCATGGTAAATCATAAATTACCTTTAATTTTCAGCCATAATCCCCTTCAACGATATTTAGAGATTGAACTTATCTGAATCTAGTTACGTAAATAACAAATATCGATGAACTTTCTCACAAATCCAGTGTGTTTGTATCAATATATATTGGATGGAGAAAATAATCGTTTGCAATGGGAAAGGATGATTCATTTAAAAAAGAAATCAACGGGGCTCAACTCTACATGCTGAGCCACGCGGGCTTGACTCTTCCCGAGGAAAGTTCATTTTTGTCAAGCTCATTGAAAAGAGATTCCTCGATGCGACATACTAATTTAAAGCCCCCATAATGTGTATTCATATCCACTATGATATAGTTCTATGGAATCAATAGATTATACAAAAAGATGATGATATGCGTGACGTCATGTATGGACAAAAAATTACATGTGACGTCATATATTGGATATTTTTTTCTTTAGCTTAATATAAAAAAATACTTTTACTTAAATGTAGGAGTTCAAGGCCTTCACCAAGGAACTTATTGATGAATACTTGAGATAGGGCCACAGATAACCAAGACAAAGTTGGTATCTTCTAATAAACATTGAATAACGTGTCATCAGCTATTTACAAACTAAATTCTATTTGTTTACATTCATTCATTGCTTTTCACTTGAAATAAAGGAAATTGCTTTCACTTTCCATTGTTTATTTTTATCATCTATGTACCTACATCCATTACCTATCTTTGTTCCTATTTGCACAAAAATACAATTATAGCCTTTGTGTTGAGGGTACTCTTTTTTATGATAGAGATTCGTGCATTGCGTCTTATTCTAGTGAAGGAGTTTATATATTTGGCAAATATATTCATAAGTTGTTACATCTCATTTTTTATTAATTAAAATACATATTAGTTGCATTTAACACTTTTTTAAGTATTTTTTATTATTCGTTTCCAAACACTAAAGTCGTACTAATGTATTTTTTAATTATATTAGGTCTTTCAAAAGTTATTATTAATCTGTGTTAGAGCTCAAGGCACCATAGTTTTGTTTCATGGAAAGCTTTTTTAGTGGCATGCTGACTCAGTGTAGCACAGGTTATACGAAAGTTTATGATCTATAAAGACTTAAGAATCAGTTATAGTCCCCTTGTCCCAGGATATGTAACGCAGATCTCTTTGTTTATACCTATTTCCGCGACAGCAAATATATGTTACCAATAAACTCTCTATTAGTCTATAATTAAATTATCATCTAAAAAAGAAAAAGTTTCGTTTATTTCATGTATTCAATTATTCTCTTTTAACAATAAAATATTATGCTGGTATTTCTGTAACCCTTTACCTACCCGTGTCCCCGAACGAACATGGCAATGACGAGCTGACCAATGTTATAAAAGCAGGAAAAGAGTGAGATAACTCCTTCAGAACTTTTTATTTCTTTATGTATAAATTGATTTATTTTCTCAATCAATCTTATGTCCCTTACAGTTTATTAACGGCTAATACGGATTGAGTTCCGAATTGGTGGGACTCTTGTTAAGCAACAAACAAGTCCTATCTCCTCTATGGCGTCATTAAAAACTACAGATTTGTGGTAGAGTAACGTTTTCGGCAGAGTTGAGGCCATTTTTGAGCTTACTATGATGATACAGAATATTTTATTATTATAAATCTACTAATTTAATGAAATATATAATGCAATCGGTAGCTGTATACGGTCGTGAAGAAAAGATTGTATGTGTAAATGAATTCTATAGCCGGTATCAGTATTATTAGCTAGTTTTGACTATTGATAGTGATGGTTTTAATATAAATTTATGGAACCCTGTCGGTAAATATTCAAGACAAATAAGATGCTGGTATTTAAAAACGTATACACTCCTTTTGAAGTCTACCGCAACTGATGACACAAAATCATGATGTCGGTAGTTTAA
>CP045910.1:1964252-1980849 GCA_013387185.1 Caligus rogercresseyi
AGAGATGTTTATTGTCTGTAAAGCTAATCGCAATGAGGCTTCGAAAAATACTCCTTGTCTTTCATCTCCTTTAGCTATCCAGTCTCAAGGATCCATGACTTTTTTCCGTCTATGGCCTGATTACCAAAATCAGTCCAGTTATTATCATATGGGTCCCTCGGCCAATAGAGATATAAAAGAGTGCTAAATGAAGATGGAGTTACAAAAGCAAGGGATTCATGGTATATATATATATAAGAGGATCAAAGCATTGAACTAAATTACAAACGTTTAAATATAAGTCAAAATGTATAGCATTTTCGGTATTTTTTAATGATTACTTTTTATAGATTGACAAAAAATATAGCTATTTAAATATTTGTGTGATTAAAACGATAAAAATATCCGCGGGTTTGATTACTTTCTGTAATAAAAACATCACTTTGAGTCCAAACTCCTCCCTTTTGTTGGAGTTAGATTTATATCTCTAAGGATTAGCTTATCAGGTGAATATAGATAGAAGGCACCAGAAGAAATCTATTTTTTCTAATATTCCAAGTGACTTTTTGATATGACGTCACAGCGGAGGTGAGGCATTTATTGAGTCCCTTGACTTGATATCAAAATAACACGATACTTCTGATACTTTGTCTAAAAAAGATTATATAATCAATCTTTCATACAAACAAAAAATGAATTTTTAATTTACTATTTCATAAACAGCCATCATGCTTTTTTATGACTGACACCTTGAGATCATTACAATTTAAAGGCTTCTTCGTTACCTGATCCTATTGAGTTTATCCTTCAATGCTTTCTATATATTCAACACCAGGGACTAGGTCTTAAAACACACACTTTAACACACAAACAGTAGTAATAAAACAACAAATCAAGGTGTTAACAGAAAATATAAACAATTTTTTGCGTTCAGAGTAATAACATTTATATATATATATATATATATATATATATATATATATTAGAGTGATTCAATGTTTTTTTGACTTATCAAGAGCAATTTGAAAATTCCCGTTTGATTTTTTTTAGATAACTTAAGGACAAATTTTTAAGGAAGTTTAACAAAAGCCTATAACATTTTTTATCAAAAAGCCACCCGATGCAAAATATTATGGTAGTGAAAGTAAGTTAAAATAAAAGATTCCCTCTAATGAGATAGTTGACTTTCTACTTGCCAAGTCCCCTTATCTTTAAAGATAAACAAATTTATACAAAGTGAACAGTTGTTATTGAAGAGAACCTACCAATTGGTAATCAGCTACATGAATGAACTAGCTACTTTACAAGTTGAGAAGCGTTTTTAAATGCATTGTTTTAATTGAATTATCTCATTCGAGGGACATCTTTCTTTGTATTTGAATATATCAATATTATTATTATTAAATTTTGTAATAATGATAAGATTTAAAAGAATGCATTTTTTGCCCTTTTTCTTGAAAATCATTGTTTAAACATAATAAGCTATGGAACTCATTGTAGTTTGGGTAACAAAATAACGATTTTTTGATAGGTATTATTTTTAATAAACTTAAAAAAAAATTTTTATGATTTATTTCATTGCCTGAAATAATCAAAAATCCAAATCAGTTTAAAAATGAGTTATTCTTTTAAAAACATTTCGTCTCAAATACTTAAGAAAATTAATTACGTCAAACGAATAAATTGCAGCGGACATCTTTCAACAACTTTGATCATTTTGTGTGAGAATGATGAAAATACATTTTCCCTTTATTCAAGGGAGATGTTTGATCAAAACCAATAAACAATAAAATCCCTCATTAAATCAAAACATTGTTCATATGTTCAATTGAGCTTCAGTCATATTAAAAGAGTAATATATATCTTAGCTTTTGAGAACATTTTAATGAACAGAGTTTTATCAAGTTGATTAAGGCTTGATACTTTTCAAAATGATCAAAAGTCCTTAAAAAAGATTATTTATAAACAAGTGTAAATGATTTTTTTCCAAAAAAATATTTTTACAAGAAAACAATTGTTATTTCATTCGAAAAGCTTTCCTACTCTTTTTGTTTTCCTAAAAGTATATATGCAATTGATTTAAAAGTAATAACAAAGGTATAACAAAATAAGGTTTTGTCTTTGGTAGGTAACAACACATTAACAAAAAAAACTTGGCTTTGACAGCAGAAGGAGGTAATAAAATAAAGCTTTCTAATAAATGAGACAATCAACAGAGAGTAACAGTACAGCAACAGTCAACTACAGACATGGTTTGAGATCAAGGTGTATACATATATTTATATTAGGTATGGGCAAAGGATGCACTTTAAGAATCCAAATGGTTATTACGTCATATGTCCACAAATGTATACAAAACAAAATATATAATGTGGACAGTATATATATATATATCGTAACAGGACTAGCACCCCCAGACAATCACTCCCCGGACTAGCACCCCCCGACAATCACCCCCTGGACTAGCACCCCCCGTGCCAATCACCCCCCGGACATTTACCCCCCGTTAGTAATATTTCTTATCTCTTAAAGTCCACTTATGAAGTTAACCATGTTTTCCAGCTATTTACAAAGATGACGTCACTGGTGAACCACTTTCTTGATCTACTTTTCCGCTGCATGTGAAGACTAATGGGGACTTGGTTATCTTTAAAAAAAGCCACAGGAACACGTTTTCGGGTGTGAAGAAATGAATATAATAGATTGAGAATAAAAATTATATGTCAACTTATTTGAGTGGATGAGTTTTTGATTTTCAAATAGTCACTTTCTCCAATGATCATAGTCTTCGATTTAGGACAAGGGGTTCCTTAGAAAATAGATTAGGACCTATATGAGATACAGTTTGTAACCTATCAACTCAAGATATCTTATTTATGATTGTTTAGTTGTACATAAATAGCCTAGATATAAGGTCTAAGACACAAAATTTGCAAATTTATGCACGTTTAATTCATACAGATTCCAATTCTAAAGAACTGGGATTGCGTACTAACCAGTAACGTCATCTTTGTTAATAACTAGAAAACATAGTTAACTCATAAGTGGACTTTAAGAGATAAGAAATATTACTAACGGGGGGTAAATGCCCGGGGGGTGATTGGCACGGGGGGAGCTAGTCCAGGGGTGATTGTCGGGGGGGGTGCTAGTCCGGGGGGTAATTGTCTGGGGGGTGATTGCCCTAGAATCATATATATATATATAATACTTGCTGACGTTCGCGAAAATTTGTAGTTCGCCAAAAGTTATGTCGTCGTTCGCCGTTCATCGTTAATTTTAAATTGAATCATTCATCGTTCGTTTCACGTTCGTTATTCTTAAAGAATGGCAACGTTTTTTAAAGAAAAGGAACTTTTGTCTTTTTTTGACGCCAAAGATGAACGACAAACGATATAATTCTTTTGTTGTCGTTCATCGTTCGCGAACGACGAACGATTACAAATTAACGACAAATCAACAAGTCATACAAGTATATATATATATATATATATATATATATATATTATATATATATATATATATATATATATATATATATATATATAAGTATTGGTTGGGTTGAAATTAGGGGCTTTTGTGACCTCCTCATTGTTGAAGGAAAGACAGACATAAAAAAATACAAATAAGTGATATTTTATATATCTAATATAATAAGATATATAAATATTATCACTCTTTCTTCCCTCCTTTTTGTCACGTTCTTTCCCTCCAACAATGGAGATCATGCAAATACCCAGATATTCAGCGCATCCAAATCTTTCTTCGGTATTCTATTTTCCCTCTACATATACACAATATAACTATATGTATCTTGTTGTTGTGTATGAGGCAATGTAGTTAATTTAGCTCATGAAGAGTTGGATGAGAGGCTTTGGGGTGGATGAGGCTAAGGAATATGTTTGTGGCGGAATGAATGGAGTTGGACATTTCGCCGTAAAGATAAAATATGTTATTTTTCTATTGTGAGTTATAATATAAAAAAGGAATAATATTAAAGATATATATAATTAAGAAATGAACAATATTTTTTCTTCTATTTAATATTGAACTAGTCAATATTTTGATTACTTGACTAGTTCATAAAAATAATAAATAAATATTACTGAACAAATAATTAAAAAACATAATTTTTGTATAAAAATAAAATGTAAATATTATGTTGGATATAGAAGCAACTGTGTCTTATAAAGTACCGTAATTTTGTATTATAAGTTCCACTTTCAAGAAAAGAATAGGCAGAGTCGATATTATATATATATATATGTATATATCCGACTTGTTGATTTATCGTTCATTTGTTGTCGTTCGCGAACGACAAAGTTTTTGACGAACGATAAGGATAATTCCTTATCGTCACTTTTTTTCAGAAATTTCTTTAAAAAAAACGTCTTCAATTTTTTTCAGAATGGCGAACGAAAAAAGGAAGGATGAATGACGAACGATTCAATTTAAAAACGATGAACGACGAACGATTCTATTTAAAATTAACTATGATCGACGAACCATAACTTTTGGCGAACGACAAACGAACGACGAATGACGAATATATATATATATAACTAACACAAATATTTTTCTCCTTTTTCCATGTTCATTTTCTGGCTTGTTTGACGTATGATCCCACGACTAGTTTAATATTATTTTCCCGTTCAGCAATTGAGGGCCACTGGGTAGATATTTATCCTGAATCAATGACAAAACATAGGAATTTTGAGAATATTTTTCAGAGAAAATAATTTGTCTCTTATAGGCTTTTATTTTTCACATAATGTAGAAGATAAAACGTGAAAGCATGAAAAATATATCTTTTTGGTAACATAAGATATTTATTGCGAAGATAAGTGAATTTTTGTGCTGAAATGTTGTTCTTTTCAGTGTTGTAAAATATGAAGAAAATAAATAGTTATAAAGTGATATGACAGACTTTATTGACTCAAAAGTTATCTCTAATAATTGGTAGGTTTAGTTAATTCTACTATTGTCATAGATTCCGATTTATTTTCACCAGATTTCCTCAAAGGCTTTGCTCATTTAAACAAGTCAACAATAAGACACCTTACCAAACTTAAACCTTCATTAAGTCGGTTTTGAAGAAAATAAAAAAATCTAAAGTATTTCATCTAACAACTTTGGGACAGTTATATATTTATATATATTCGGCTTGATTATTGAATATTAAAAATATACATATTTACGGCAAAATGTCCAATGGTTTTTTTGTAGACGAGCCAATGGGTGGGATACTTACGAAAATATTTATTATAAAAAGAATGTATATTGAAAAATGTCCAACCAATCAAAGTAAATTATCGAAACATTTTTTTCTTCTCTTTTTGCTATGAGATTCTTGTTTATATACTGTAATGCTCGTTACAACACTTCAGTGGCAAATAAGCATTTTTGGTTTTTTAATTGACGTGTTGTTATTATGTTTATGGATTCTGCATCTTTTTTCTTCTTTTTTCCTCTTGGCCAAGAGGAGTTTTCAGTTATAGTCAAAGGATTCCCATTCACTGCCGTGGGACTCTTGTCTTTGAAACTTCTGACATGCTTCAAAATAGCTCTCCTGGATGCGATATTTTCCAGAGTTTGCTTGAACCATGAGGGTTTCTAGGATTTTCTCGTTGCGGATGGCTTTGCTTGGTAGAACAACCTGGAAATATAGAAAAAATTGTCATTAAAATATTTTTTAAATATATATTATGTATATATATCAGGAAAGGACCGGGACACCTTTTTTTCGCCAGGACAAGGGCCGGGACTTAAATTTTTCAAGCTGGCCGGGCTAAAACTGGGCCGGGACATAATATATTTTTTCGTTCCTTCGACATTGTGAAGTGAAGAATTTCCAAAAAAAGTGACGGTTTTTTTTTTAGAAAAAGAACTTCCAAAAAAGTGATGACGTTTTTTTATAGAAAAGAATTTCCAAAAAAGTTGTTGACGTTTTCTTAGAAAAGAATTTCAAAAAGTTTCTGAATGGATGGTTTTTTAATTTTTAATGACAAACGAAACATTGAAAAATATTGATGTCCCGGCCCGGTGTATAAAAACCCGGGACAACGGGCCGGGACGCTCAAAACAGCCGGGACCCGGGCCGAGTACCTTGTCTTTTCCTGATATACAGTGTGTTCCATCAGAAATTGAATTTTTAAATTGCTAATTAGAAGTACTTAAAATTCGTCAAATTCCCTCTTAGATACATCATTTTAAAGGAAAAGAATGGATTTTTATGATTATTAAAAATTTATTGTCCTAAATCATAAGAGGCACATATGAAACCTTACAAAAGTTGCTGGAAATGACCCCCTCCAGCCTGAAGACAGAACGACGCACGCTTCAGGATATTCTTGCAAACGTTTTTGATCGTCTCCTTTAGCGAAGGTTTGGACACATTGTATGAGAGACCCAATGGGATCTGGTTTTTCCTTATAAACTCGAGTTTGTGCTGCAGCCCAGAAGTGGAAGTCCAAAGGGTTGAGATCTGGACTGTGAGCTGGCCAGGGATTTTCCGTCCTTCTGCTGATGACTCGGCCTCGAAACTTTTCATTTAGAAATTCTAAAGCTATATTTGTGCAATGTGGTGGAGCGCCGTCTTGCATCCACCAAAGTGAAGAACGAGTTGCAGAATGGCGCAACCTGGGCCAAATTATGTCCTGGATCAATCTGAGATATGAAACACCATTAACCGACGACAAATGGCCATCATCTTTAAGGAATGCATGAACGATTGGAACCACCATTCCATTACCTTAACATCATTCCTATCATTTGTTTCGCAGATATTTCGAGGATTTTCATTTGTCCACTCCGTCGTTTTTTCGATGTGGTTTTTGATGGAGGCAAAAGAACTTCTCGTCAGTCCAAATGATTATATCGACAATGTTGGATGATTGCTGCAGAATCCACTGACAAAACTGCCTTCTCTGCGCTTTGTGGTTATCAGTTAATGGTTGAACTGAAGTGTAATGATAAAAACGGAATCGAAGATCATGTCTTACGATCCTCCACAACGTTGTTTTGGTGAGTAAATTTGATGAGAAGCTTTTCTGAGTGAGCAACTGGGGTTTTCTTCAAAGAAACTCTTTACCTCCTGAACCACTGCTTCTGTTCTTTTTGATTTTGTTTTCATTTGTTTTTTCTTGTGGATGGAACCAGTCTTATTGAAATGATCAAAAACTCTTATGAAATGGATCAGCTGGTAAGATTTTGCAGCCCTCCCACTGATCTTGAAGTGAAGTAAAATTATCGGCGTACTGTGGAAGGAGAAGGTGTTTTGCCAAACTGCAGGATGATCCGTTTCTTCTCAAGTTCAGAAAACATTTTTCAGTTTGACAATCAATGGAGATTTTTATATATTGATAAAAATCCCCTCTTTATGAACAAAATGGCGTATCAATAATACGATTTGAATTATTTTAAATACTTCTAATTCGCAATTTAAAAATTCCATTTCTGATGGAACACACTGTATATATATATAATAGTATTTGGCGTCATAAAAAGTCGCAACCATTGACAATTTTATTGTAAGATATATTGGACTAAATATAACATAAAAACTGCCAACAATCATTCTCATCGAAATATATTTGGACAGTCTTGTTCAAAAGGGTGTGCTCCTTTTGCAAGGATAGACTTGAAACTATCTCATATTGTCTGATGTAGTGTCTTTCTACTTTGAAAATATTGGACTACGTTGCGATATATTTTATTTAAAGCTTAATCTAATGTTAAAACCAATTGATTTCGATTATGATTTTTACTTAGGTCCAAACCAAAAAGAAATCAATTTTTATACAACTATGCAATGTAAAACTAAACTTAACATATTAAGATGTTTAAAGGCACTTTCGAATATTTAATGAGGAAATATATGTCTTAATATTGCTCTTAAATATTAATCAACAAATTGAAAAGAACAAAAACCCTTTCAACTCAACAAAATGTTTAATAAATATTATAATATATAAAATTCCAACATTTTATCCTTTCCTATTATTTTATGTATTTTATTTGTGTTTAAAACTAAATATTATGCTTAAAAAATCATGAAAAAAGAACCCGTGATTGGTTAAAAAAGGTTTAATTGGTTTTAAATTTGAAGCCAATTGTTAAATACTATTATTTTACCTTTGATATGTCTCTACTAAAACTATATATAATAGTTTATTTAAAAATTGTCAATTATATATCTTTAATGTATATAATTCAAACGAGTGGGCGGGATCAAAAGATAAGTTTTTTCTTCAAGGATTGCAAATAATTTATGATGCTTTAATAATATTTAGTCTTCAGAATAAATAGTTTTCATCTAAATAAAATTTGCAAAATGCTCAAATTCTTTGATTTGTGAGTAGTATAAAGAATTTGCATGTATTATAAAGAGTAGCAGAGATAATTTTAAAAGAATGTACTAAAAAATATTTTCATAAATTTGATTTAGCAGAATAAAAGCAGAATTTTTAAGTCTGTTGTTTAAATATGAGACAAGAAGAAATATATATGTAATAAAAATATCTTACCTTTATTAAATCCAAGGGTGCTATGCGATAGAGCTTCAGATCTCGCGTGAGTCGATCCATACAACATCGAAACTCGATTTTTGCATCTACCCGATTCGAAAATGATTTTGTTTTGACTTTGTTTTGAGCCCACTTTAGCATGGCCTCAAACCTATATTGAAAAGAAGAACAAAAATCAAAAGTCATGAAATATTTTCAATTTTTTGTTTACTGACTTTATTTTGTAGTTATAATATTTATATTTATGCTTTTTATATACAATAATTTGTAGCTCAAAATATAGAATAATTTGTTGTGATGCCAATTTTTGGAAAGGCAGCAACACATAGAACTAAAGAGACAGTTAAACTTCATATGTATATATATTTTTTATGTCATGAGTGTGTGAGTTAGTTTATATGAAAGCTTTACAAATGTAATCGTTCAACTCGAATATATATTAGCTGCTCTCTAGTATTTAAATACAGAAGTTAATACGCTTTAAATTACTTAAAGTTATTTAAATACTGTAGAAGAAAATATAAATATTAAATGAAACACACACAAAAAGGACGAGATTGGATCTGTTGTGGCCAGTCAGTCAGTTCGATCAACTTTTCTTGTTTCCCTCAGTCTATGGGTAGATCTGAGTTCTGGGCAGATAATCCAAATGTATCTGCTGCCGCCGATGCATATGTCCGTCATGGTATGTGCCCAGAAGCGGTGCCGGCAGCTCTATTACAAGTTTTCATGGCAATTTCTGGCTTAAGGTCCCAGTTGGTGTTTGGAATATCTCCTCAGAATTCAGATCTGCTCAGAGAAGGGGGGAAGCAAGTGAAGCTACTTCCCTATATATATATATATATATATATATATATATATTACTCTCCCCCAAAAATTGATCTTTTGATATGAGAATATACGATTACCATTTGGTAACGGCAGTTAGTGTAACCTGGATAGGAAGAAAAAAAGAAGGGAGAGAAGTGAGGCAAAATACTCCCTCCCTTCTCTTTCTCTTTCTATCCAGGTAACACTAACATAATTACCAGATGGTAATCGTATATTCTCATATCAAAAGATCGATTTTTGGGGTAGAGTACGTATTTGCTTATATCTCTTAAAGTATAGCGATTTTCAGAACACCAAACATATCAAATGAAAGCTTGGTTAACCAGCTTAATATTTTGGTATTGAAGTCTGTAACGTCCACCATTTTGAAGAAATTTGCGAAAAACTTTATTTTACTAAATTTTTTAAACTTTGACCTCGTTGTGCGACCTCGTAATGTTGACCGATTTTGTTCAAACTTTGTATGTCGTCTTCTTTTATCACCAAGAAACAGAAAATCTACAATGTTGCTAACATTTCAAACTTTTGAAAATAAGAACATAATTTATATAAATATATATATATAAATATACATATATATATATATATATATATATATATATATATATATATATATATATATATATATATATATATATATATATATATGTATAAATTCAGGTGTGTGGTGACCCTTTGAAGCCCTCATTACTCACTTTGCAATCTCCTGCACCTCCAGATTTCGGCTCATTATCATTTGAACCATGGACTCTGAGAGCTCAAGGAAGTAGGGATTCTTAAAGGTTTGGAGTGCTCGTGTCTCGATGAAGGCGAGGATCAGTTCACAAGCTCAGAGGCGGAGGTGTAGCGCCAGTAGTAATTCTCTAAACGTTGAGCATTTGGCAGGCCTGAAAAGGGAGGGAAATATTATTATTATTAATATTGGACTTGATACACAATGGACTGAATAAGAGGAAGCATTCATGAAGTCAGAAGCAACTATGCTATAAACAAAGAAGCATTTTTTTTCTATATAAAAACAAGTTTTGATGACGTCACTGTTATTCATTGGTGAATTTTTTCCTTTCTTCTATCCCTAAGTATATTTCTACGTCAATGTAGGTTAAATTTCATTGTTTACCACTTTGCACGGCAGCCATTTTAACTATATTAAAATGAAGTCTACAAGTTATGGTTGAACGTTTCTTCTCAGAAAGTATCCATTCCTCAGTCCTCAAGATCTTTGCAAATTTGCCAAATTGGAAACGTAGAGTAACGTGTGATAGGGAGCAATGATATAAATCATATTGTTGATAGATCTTAGTTTTATAAACAATTCAAAAGCATTATAGATATTAACTATTATAACTATTTCATAAGCCCTTCTATTTTGTCTATATTCTCTATTTTGACAATAAAAATATATCTTTTTATGTCTTTAAATATGTAAACACTTATTTGGCTAAAAAAAATTCATCGAATGGTTAAGAAAATCTATTATTTATTTAATTTATGGTAACTGACACTTTTACTTTAAACATTTTGTATTTTGAAAATTGTGGACCAACCATATGATCAGCTTATATGGTTTTAAACTATCAGATAAAGCCCTGTATTTCTCAACAGTAGCACGAAGAGACGCTCAGAAGCATCTTGCTTCAGACGACAGTGTGGGGGGTAAGAAAGGGTTAATGTCAAAGCTTTATTAACTGACTGCTTTCTTTCACAGAGGGGCAGAAGTATATAAACTTCGGGTACGGTTACTTCGATCTCCTACCTGAGCTAGAAACAAAGAGAAACCACACTTCAACACGGCCATCGTGCTAACATTCCTCACAAACCTCTCTATTAATTTACTTATTATAGAAGAAGAAGAAAAAAAGTATTCGTTATCCAGAGTGTTGAACATATTCATGAGCCGAGTCAGTGCTAGGAGTGACCACATTGATGAAGGAGCTCCCAAACGTCTCGCCTCCTCCTCCGATCATTGAGGAGGAGGATGAGACGGACGGGGCAAATATAATGACTGGAATCATGCCACCCGTCCACTCCCATTCGAGAAATTGATCCCAAGCAAGATGAATCAATGTAAACATAACAATAATAAGAACTAGGCAGGAGCACTCTGGATGACGAATACCTTTTTCCTTCTTCTTCTATAATAAGTACAATAATAGAGAGGTTTGTGAGGAATGTTAGCACGATGGCCGTGTACCCAAACTTCGTATGATATTTTGTAAAATCTTATAGCAAGTTTAAAGGCCATCTTTCTTAATTGAACGAGCATCTGGGCGTTATTAAAGATACACATTTTGCAATTATTTTAAAATATATGAAACAATCAGAGTAGACCAATGACATTCGAACATGTAAGTATGAATCCTTAACGATAAGATTGACCAAAATAAAATGTGACAATATTTGAAGTTTTCAAGAGTTAATATTTATAAGCATTCATTTTTTAATGCTTTTTATGTATTGCAGTATTTATATATAATGTATCGTTTTGTAAGACCTTTTTCACAACAGTTACCCATGAGCGGCCGATAATATGTAGAATTTGTACGTTTGTTGGAACTCCATTGAATCATCCTTCACCTATCTATAATGAATTAAGGATGCATCTTTGGCACTTCATTAGAATTGGGTTAGCCATAGATTTAACATTGATAGTATATACATTTCCTAGGGAAATACTCAGTTGAGTTTTATAAAATAGGCTATGCTTGATGTATTTATGACATCATCTACCAATACCATTGAATGTTAAAAAAAGTGCGAAGGGGAAAATATTTATAAAGGTAAAATTCATATTATATATCTATATATATATATATATCTATAATATATATATATATATATATAGTATTATCATATATATATATATATATATGTATACATATATCGCAGCAGAGATGGAGATCCAATAGAATCGTTGACTCCCCTGGTAGAGATTACTATCATTATCCCTTCTAGGAGAGATGACGACTTAAAATATGGAGATAATATTTTACGATGTTGTAAAAAAATATTTATTTCATTTGCAATTTCTATTCTATATTTTGGTGGTCATGATTTATTTGTGTGTTTCAAGGAAGCAAATGCGGCGCAATGTTTTACTTACACTTTATCTATGTATTATATATTAATATCAATGATACTGGACATAATTAAAATGGTTTTTTTAATGGTTAAGATGTTTATTTATTAACTAAAATCAGGCTTGTGAACGGAACGCAAAATTGAACGGCGTTCAGCTGAACGCACGTTCAATGAACGGAACGCAACTTTTTTATGAACGTTGAACGCAAAAAAAGAGTTTTACGTTCAACGTTCAGCGTTCAATTTTTTCAAACATTCTTGACTTATTTCGGAAAAAACGTCATCACTTTTTTGGAAATTCTTTTCTAAAAAAACGTCCTCACTACGCTTACCTTTTTTGGAAATCGTTTTCTAAATAAAAAAATGTCATCACTTTATCTGAAGATTCTTTTCTAAAAAAAACGTCGTCACTTTTTTAATATTTGAACGCTGAACGCTAAACTGAACGCTGAACGCAAAAACATTGAACGAACGCTATTTTTTAACGCTGAACGGAACGCTGAACGCAAAAAAGCTGAACGCTCACAAACATGGCTAAATCCATACAGTGTAAAAATATAAAATACACTAGAAAGTAAGATAAAAAATACAATTTAAGACAGTTACGTTACAAACAAAACATAAATAACATTAAAATTAAAAATGGTTTAATAACATCATCGTACCATCCCATATTTAAGTCCTCATCCCTTTTAGAGATAACAATCCAGATCTCTCGGGCAAGTCTTTGATTCTTCTCTATAGATCAAGATCGTAATCACTCCTAGGAGAGGATCGATCGTGATCTCTACCAGAAAGTCAACAACTCTACTGGATCTCCATCTGTAGTCACGACATATAATATATATATATATATATATATAGATATATATAATATATATATAATATATATATATATATATATATATTATAATATATATATATTATATATAAACCTATTTGTTAACAAACAATGAAATCTTATGTTCCCTTTCTAATGAACAAACTTGATGGTGACTTACCACTTCAGTTCGAATAAACTGCTTTGCATGATGAAGCAGGCTTGAAGGAGCTCAGGCAGATCGTAGTGCTCTGCAGAGCATATAAGTCCAGGGATATTTAGGCAGGACAAGGGACAGGAACCCGGTGTGAAGATAGCAGAGAAGGATACGGAAGGTTTCTCCATCAAATTCGATGATGTTGAACTATTTGGGGTTATGGGATAAAATATACAGTTAGAGGAGGAGTATATCAAGTTGAGTGTTTATATGTTTCGAGTCCTAGTTCGAAAATAGTATTAGTATTTGCGGCTGTTTTTGTTTAACACCTTCCCAGCAATTACATCTGATACTTGTTTTTGCTGAAAGCTGTCACATTCTGATTCACACTATTTGGTTATATTATCTTTGGTAATGTGCAAAGGCAGAAATATAAAGTTCCTCTTTGAATTCGTAACAAGTAAAGTGATTATCCATAATTAAATCGGTGTCGTTCAATGTTTATAATCAGTACGAACTCAATAAATAATAGAAAATAAAGAAATAATTGCTTGCCGCCAATAGACTTGAATTCAAAGATGAATAAACAAAGTGAAAGAACATAACTTAACTGGCCTTAGTGGCCACTTACCTCTGTTTGTGCAGCTTTGAGCGATCAACCTTTTGTGAGTCAGCACACAGACGCTGAGGCGAGGTACATTGAGTGATGGATTGTTTGGACTTCTTATCCTGGATTCATTTCCTGCTCGGGAATGAAGGCCAATGGACTCATTAGTTTATTGAAGTATATTTGGATATATAATTATTAAATGGAGCTCAATACAAAGAGATGTTGTAGGAATATTAAACTATATCCAGACAACTAAGTACCTCGTTTTAAAGTGTTTGTTTCTTAACGTTTTACCTGAGCAGTCATTGGAACTAGGCCATTTTTTCTTTTCATCTCCACTAACCGGTCGTTTTTTGTTGTTTAGAGGTGGAGTTCCATGCAGTGGTGAGCTGGTTTCGAAGGTTTGAGAAGGCGCGAGGTATACTAGGTGAATTTGGAACGATTTAGGACTGTTATAATATAAGACGATAAAGGGAAATTGAGAGGTGTGCTGGAGTTAGCGAAAATAAACATATTTAATTGTGCCTATGCATCGGTATAGTTGGAGATTAAGATATAACCATATGCATCGTGAAAAAGAAAACCATTATGGATAATAGATTTCACCTCCTTCCCCTCAATTTGTCTTCACATTTTCCTACCAATGCTTTGTTATGAAGCAAAACTTTTTGGCTTACAAATTGTTTCATAAAATTGTGGCTCACAAAATGTAAACCATTTTAAATATTACCTTCTTATTTTTTATTCCAATATATATAGTATTTATGAAAATATAATGAACCATAATATTATATAGTATAATATAATGACCATAATATATATATATATATATGAAAATATAAAAGAACCATAATATATATATATATGAAAATATAAATGACCATACTATATATATATATATGAAATATAAATGAACTGTTTTTTTTAACGGCCCGGTGTCAAAAAATCACCGGCCGGGACTTTAATATTATTGTTCGTATCGAAGGAACGAAAATATATTAAAGTCCCGGCTTGAAATATTAAGTCTCAGCCCGGCCAGGTCCCGGCGAAAAAAAGTGTCCCGGGTCGTTTCCTGATAATATACATTTATTATACCTTTATATTATATATAGATATATTAGTATATATATATATATTATATATATATATATATATATATATAATATATAATATATATATATATATAATATATAGGCTTGTGATGATCAGGAAAAGAATACGATCCGATCTAAATAGCGATCATAAATTCTTTTGCGATATAGCGATATAACGATCAGGGATTTTTTTCCGATCAGCGATCCGATCAATTTAAATTGTGATCAACCAAAAAATTACCTATTTAATACAAATTCTAAGTACAAATTTAAATGTATATACAGTCAAACCTTAATAGTATTCATCTTATATGCAATGGAATGATTGTTTCCCATCGCCTATGAAGCTCAAAATAACGACTTCTCCATAGGCCCTGTCCTGTATATTTTAGGACAAAAATATCAGAATGATTGTTTCTCATAGCCCTGGCTCCAACACTCTGGTTCCACAATTGACATATGTCTGTAATTTTAAGACAGGAAATTGCCAGAATAAATGGTTCCCATAGCCCATGAGCTCCAAAACAATGACTTCTAAATAGTCCGCCTGTTGTACTATTTAGGACAAAAATTATCAGATATCACCACTGGCTTTTACATTAGTGTTAGTCTGTATTTTGTGTTTTCTAAACAAATATTATTGTAAGAATGGATTTTGGTCAATGTGACAGCTAGTAAGTTTTAAGAATGTAGGGTTTGTCTCAAAAATCCTTATTACTAACATTTTTTTTCTTTTTTAGTTAATTTATACAAATTGGATCGGATCGCTATTTTTTAGATGATTTTCTTACGATCAAAAGATATAACAATCAGACCTTTTGCGATACTCCGATCACAATCAATATCGCTATTGATCGCCGATTAGAAAAAACTCTGATCAACGAGCTGCATATATATACTATACCCCTTGCCCCCCTCTGTTTTGCTATCTATGAATTTGTAAAATAAATACTCTAAGGACTATTAATCATTTGGGCCCCCAAACGTTCAAGAATTCAAAATATATACCTTTGTTTATTAAATTACAATGTTTCGTTTCTAAGGTTTTTAATCATCTAGGAAACCCACGTTTTAAATAATTCAATACCCTTCTGATTTAAATTAAAAACGTCCGTGTTCTACATTTGTTTCCAAGACTGAAAAATAAAGCTCTGCTCATCAATTATTTTCAAATGAAACCTTGAACAACCAATTTTATATTATATTATACTTAAATATCCTTAACGGATTTTAAATCCGTGCTTGTATTCAACTTTACATAAGCTCACGTTTGAATTGGAAAATAGTCGCTCATACGCCATTGAATCAGATTTAGTATTGAAAGTCGAGAAATTAGATAAAACTTCTTCAGAGTATATATTACCCCACTGACGTCATTTTTTTAAAGTTTTGATTTTCCATAGATATTAAGATGCATTAATGTTGATCAATCCCAGGATACACCAGTCCCTAAATCTTGGCGCTGTTATTGATTAATCGATGAATAGTCATTATATCTATAAC
>CP045910.1:1980949-2005477 GCA_013387185.1 Caligus rogercresseyi
CAAAACAGGTAAAGACGTTTGTTTAAAATATTTTATCTTCTTCTGTAGCCTATTTGATGCGATTGAATCGCATACGTCGACTGTATATAATATCAATGTAGCGTATAGTCACTCAAACCTAGCATCTCTTTTCATTAGGTTGACCCAAACTGAAACCCCCACACCTCAACTCAAAGAGTCTTCGATCTCCTTCATTCTATATTTTTATTTACAGCCAGAGCCTTCACGGTGGAACGGGATTTCAGTGAGAGTCCGTCAAGATCCTGGCTCAACATGCGTTCAGGGGAAGCTAACGGGTGCAGAGACGGCTCGGGCACTATGGCTTGTCTATGCTCACACCACTGTGATTTACCCCTGACTACGGGGTCTTTGTTCCCATTCTGGAGAAACTTAACTACGCCCTAAAGAATTATCTCTTGGAGCCCGAAGAGGCAAGTAAATTAAGTTAATAATTATTTTAATTTTTCTGTTAAACAACATATTTTCCTTATGAGAGGAATATATGTTATGTGAAGGCCTATAGGGAGGTGATAGTCCAGGCATGTGGTTAATAATATAACAGGTTTCAGGGAACTAATGCAAGTAGAGAAATACTGTCGACGAACTAAGATTACAACGAGTGGCCTTTTTGGAGCGTGTTTGATTAAAACAAAAAGAAAGACACTTATAATGATAAACAGTTGTACTTCATCTCGGTCTTGAATTCATCTATTCAGATATCAGAATATCAATTACGAGTACAAATATATTGCTTCTCGGGATCCATGACGTCATCGCGAATCCTTTGATGTGACTCCTCCAATGTCACCCATTAATATAAAAAAATAAAAGCAACTAAGGGCAATACTGAACATTAATTGGTATAATCATATATCCGATAGATGGAGCATCTCCTTACTATTAGAAGTAAAAAAGAACAATGATATGAACTATTAAAAAAAAATATATATATATATTGTTGTTCGATGCGAGAACTGCCTTTTTTATCTCTACGATAGTAATGAATGAAATGGCCGTTATTCAGTTGTACCAACTGTAATTACATCAATTATTATTCATCCATTTCTGTCAAAAAATCACGCTCGAATATGTGTAGATCTAAATCTCTATATCATTAATTGAGCAAAATATTTAATACCATGTCTTCTTTTCTCTTTCTTATTTATTATGAACTTTTTTACTAACATCAGATCCCCTCCATGATTCATTTCTTGTTTGACGTATATATAGTTATCTAATTCTGAAAGCTAGCAACTACAAATAGTTAAATATACTTACTGACCATGACCCATGGAGTGGGTTATTTATGATATACATGCTCATCGCCATTGGATCATTTTTTGCTACGATAGTTGAGCTTTATAGGGTAACACTTGTGCAAAATTTGATGGAGACTCACAGAGTCATTTTAAAGGACGCTTAAAATTGTAGAAACGCTGAAAAAACTGTGGCCATCTTATTCCATGTATTTTTTTCTTTACATCGAAATGGCAACATATTCACAGCTTTCTTTTTAATAAAGTCTGTCTACATATACCAAAAATAAATATTGGCACTTGGCATCAAAATAATGTCCTTGCTACCAATTTTATTTGCTCGAATTGTCTTGAAAGGTAGCCATACGATGGTTTCCATAAATAAATAATATTAAAGTGGGATCTCATTAAGCCAACACCACGTAGGTCTCAAACTTGTAAGAAATATTGATCATTTCCTTAAGTAAATACATATATCTATATATTGCTTCTACTTTAAAGATACATATACCACTTATAATGATGATCCGATAACACCAAAATAAAAATTATAGTTCATACGCCACTTGTATGTTTCATAAATGGAAAAATATTTAGGGTGGAATCATTGAGTGAAGGCCTCTACAAAAATGATTATTGAGCTTTCTTATATATATTTTCTTAGGTATTTTATACTTCATTGAACTTAAAAATAAACTCTACATAATTTATAAACAAATATAATGACAACAACTAATGATTCCCTTTTTTATTCCATTCTACAGGAGTCGAGATTCTATGAGGTAGCTTCCTCTTTGTGTGCCATGGCATGGAGTTCCTGCGGAAGCATCGACGCTACATTGCCAACGACGTTAAATATGATTCAAGTGGAGCTATTGTAAAGTAAGAGAACTATTTATTACCTCCGCCGAAGGAGGTATTTTGTTTTTCACTGGCGTTTGTTGGTTTGTTAGTTTGTTGGTTTGTCATCATATAACTCAAAAAGTACTGAACGGATTTGAATGAAATTTTGGTGGAGTTGTTGGAAGTGCCAAAAGGAAGAAGTGATTAAATTTTGGCATCTCTGAGTGCAGAATTAAGGCGCCAAATGAGCTAAATACTAACTAAATTTTTCAAGTTAGCCTACTCTGCCAAGATTCGCTGTGCTGTGAATTGTGTGCCGGGAGCGTCTTCCTCTCAGAATTCCGTCTAGGGAACTCTCCCCTGTCTCTCTACGCCTCCCAGTCATGAAAAATCCGCCTCGGAAGGCTCATGACGGCGGAGGTTTGCACTCTCTGAGTGTATATATGCCTCTAGTTATTATATATATTTTTATTATTATATTTATATATATATATTTAGTCCTATAATACTTATTTAGATCTTGTCGGATGCAGTTGTATTGAACCATATAGGTACTAAAAAGGGAGTGCAATAGCCATGTGCGTAAGGCGTGTTCAACTCTCAATGTTGGGGGCGGCGCAGTTTCGAATACTCCCGAGAGGGGATGGCTCATTTGGTATATCTCATTGATAAGATCCGAGGTTCCCTAGACTAATTGACATGTTATTATAATGCTTATATTTAATCCAGGTGGAAGCTACAATTCAGTTGAACCATATAGGCATTAAAAAGTAAAATATATATTATATAATATATCCAAATATAAGCTAAAAGTTATTCATATGTAAATAGTTAAAAAGTTAAAAGTAAGGCCACACATCTTTGAAGGGGGTCACTCGTCTATCGCCCCACCCCATATGTCACTCTTGAATAAAAAATCAGTACTAAGAATTTTAGTGTATTTTATTTTTACACTACATAAACTTTTCACAAATTACCGTATAAAATGCTTTTAACCGAAAAAATAAGTGTAGCTTATGTGTAAAAATGCCGCAACTCTCCAACGGTCATTTTTTTTTTTTTTGGGGGGGGGGCTTTGCTTGGCCGCTATTTACAGGTTTTGACGATATACGAATATCATATAATAGTTAGGAAAGGGATAAAACTATCATGAATAAATCTTTGTGAATAATATTAAAATAGTTAAATACAAACAATAACTTTTCCGAGACTATTTACTGCCTAAAATAAAATAATTGAAAATCATCCCTAAGTATTTTTTTGAATACAAACTGAAAAGTAGGAACAATGCTTTAACATTAGAACCACCAACAGTTGACCCCTCCCCCCCCTCCACCCTTGAACAACCATTAGGAGTCTTAATGACCCATATAATAAACTTAAGGGTTTTTATTCATAAGTTTATATTTACATGTAAAATATAGAACACTAAATTCACATATTTATATCATTTTTCTTCTAACCAATTGACATTTTTATTTTGTATTTTGTTCCAATAATTTTACTACATTTTCCACAAAAAAGATTTATTATTACAATCATCTTTTTGGCAATGCCTTAAATTCTTTGAAACTATATTTTTGTGCGAATTAGAATGGTCCAAATTATAGGTTCCATTCATTTTCCAAGGTTAAATTTTGCAAAAAGTGACGGCGAGTAATTTTCTTTTTGAGAGTGTTTTTTATAGAATCCAAGCGTTATTCACTGGTAGGTCTAAATGTAAAATCAGGTTCCCAATTGAGCTACATATGCAAATTTTTTAGTATGTTGTCAACATAACATAAAATTAAACACTACACGAAAAATCAAAGTTCGGCCAGATCGTGAGCCCAGAAAGTTCCAGTTTTAATCGGTAAAAATGTCGAAACTGACCCCTTGGTATTTCAGTGTTAGCACAATTTAATGATCAAAATTGTATCTTTCTATTGTTTTCCATTTTTAAATACTTTAAAGAATTTAACGAGAAAAATTATTCTATTTTATTATTATTTTTTTCTTCAACTCCTTCTAGATGCTTGGGCTTACTTTATGCGGAAGCCATAAGACAGAGTCTGAGGACAACACTCGCTACATCGGGACATTCCCAAGCTCGTATCTGGTGCTGTTGAGGAGAGCATCCAGACTGGTACTCCTATATTCAAAAGGAAATGCCCCTGGACAATAATCGAGCCCTCAAGAATCAGACCCTCATCATCTCTTCACATCCTGACGTCCAGTGACTGAAGGATCCTGCATGCAGCTACATGACTCTTCAGGAGACCCTGGACATCACTATATCGAAATGCATACCGAGTTATGAGGAAAAGGTATTATGGATGGGGCATTGGACAAGGAAAACTATAGACTTTTTCAAGGGCATGACTGCCCTTGGACATTATATATATCAGAACGACCGGGTCCCGCCCAGGTCCAGGCGGTTTTTTGACTCCAGGTGTATCAAAATCACCGGGCCGGGACTTTAAAATATTAAAAAAAATATTTTTAAAAAACGTCGTCACTAGTTTGTCTTTCTTTCTTGAAAACGCCGTTACTTTTTTGGATTTCTTTTCTTAAAAAAGTCATTTTTTGGGGGGGGGGATTTCTTTTATTAAAAAAACGTCGTCACTTCCGAATTACAAAGGACGAAAATATAAACTGCAGTCCCGGCCAGTTTTGGCCCGGCCCGATTAAAAATTTAGTTCCAGCCAGGTTCCGGCAAAAAAGAATTGTTCCTGATATATATATATTTATGAATTAATTGAACGTGACATCATATTAAGGCAAAGTATTATGTTGCGATTTTTATTTAGGGAATTTCTATTTTTTAAATTTTAATATGAAATGAAGATACAACTTGCCGAATGCAACGTTTCTCGAGGAAAAATCAAATGTATATTCAAATGGGAAAAAAACATCTATATATCGATTATATTAATATTATATATATATAATATATATATAATATATATATATATATATATAATATATCTATATATATATATTATAGATATATATATATTATATAATATGTATCAAAGCTGCAACTACAAATGTATTCGGTATTTAGAACTGAAGCTTATTACCTGGTGTGAAGAAGTTGAACTTTGTAAAATAAATAAACAACTCCCGACAACGTAAAACAAAGACAGTTGGGAAAATAATTGTTTGCCTTCCTTTCCTTCAAAATCCGAGTGCATATATATTTATATAATATAACAGTATACATTTCAAATAATCTCTAAAACATTATGCAAATTATGAACTTATTGTCTTTGTTAAAATCGTCCGATACTAAATGCATATGAGAAGTTCCAGAGCAATACAAAAAAAATATATTTCTTTCTTATCTACTGCACCGATCTATATTCGGTAGATATATAATAAATCAATCTACCGAATCGGCGATACCGAATCCCAGCTCTGATATATATATATAATATTTTTTCATATTTGACCCAAAAATTGCCTAATTGTAATTGAAGGACCCGAGGAAGTCCCATGTCCATTGAAGCCTAAATAATCATAGTATTGTCAGGGGAAACCTGAAGATTATTTTTAGTAAAAAAAAGTTTTTTACACTTCAACATTAAAGAGAAAGAAGTGATTAATTATACTTTCTAAGTTTGGCATTATTTATACTTTTTTCTCTCAATTGCCCTTTAAAGGTTTTCAAATGAGAGATAATTTGGTCTATAACTAATTCGCCTGGATAATACTAATAATATGTCTATGCAATATTCAGTTTAGGTGATGAAGCTGTTTTAGGTCCCCTTTTCGACCTATCTTGTCAGACTTGTCAGTTGAAGCCCCATATTCACGGAGAAGGACGGGAGTGATCGGAATATATCAATGACATAACTAGGAACCTATAAATAAATTAAACTCTATCTTGCTCTTTAAACGCTTTGTCCAAAAAAGTGGAAGCCCGAAAGAAAAATACGGAAGTGAATTGGGGGGAGTGTAAAGGGTGATAAATAGCACAACTTGGGCGTAACACAGTTTTAACAGAGAGCAATCAATAATATTTGGAAGAATATATATAGCGAGGATGTAGGATTAGAACAAAAAAAATGTCGTGTATGCCCAGAAATATGCGGAATACTTAACGAAATAGGTAAAAAATTATGCAAATATGCAGAAGAATTAAGTAAATATGAAGAACATTAACTAAATATGCTGAAAAATAAGTACAAAGATAAACATACAAACAAAATAAAGTATGCCTTCTTGCCAAAAATTGTGACGTTTTGTTTTTAGAAAAGAAGCTCAATAAGTGTCATCTTGAATAAAAATGACAGCAGATTTTTTTAAATCCACAAGAGTCCACTTTCGGAGACTTTTTTCTTAGAAATAAGTCGCAACCTCCTCAAAAATTGTTAAAATATGAGATAAATATGGGCAAAAAGGCATATATGAGTTAAGGTCGTTTATGCCCATAGTGTTGATGTATTAGATTCCTAAAGCCCTGTTTATACGTATTTTAAAACTTTCTATAATTGTGAACGTCGAATTTAGGTATATATTCTTAGTAATGTATTATTCGGATTCATTTTATTAGGACAATAATAATATATACTTATTTAATATAAAATTGTGATTAATTGGTGTAAATAGGATCCATGTCTTTAAGGGGTTATGTTGATGATTATGTTAAATTTAATATTTTTTCCAGTTTCCTAGCTTTCAATTTCAATTTAGACAATTTTTACCTTAACCATGTTTTTGCATATTTGATTCGATATAATTGCAATATCTTAGTGGATATAAATAAGCAATTTAGCGTATAGTCACTCGAATCTAGGATCTATTCAATAAGGTCGACCAAATTGAACATTCCCCTCTCGGGAGGATTCGAACCTGGTCCCTAAACATTGAGAGTTGAACACGCCTTAATGAACACTGAGCTATCGACCTCCTTTGCTCTTTTTAACAAACTTCTCACAACAAAAAATTATTTATATAATTAAAAAGTATATATTTAATCATAATCATAATTAATATATTTAACGTTATGTCATATAAGACGTGGACCTTCGTTTTGAAAAGATCAATTACACGTCATAACAATAAAATTTATATTTTTGGTTTGTTGAATTCATTTATAAATTTAGAAAGTATATATTTCATCATAATTATATTTTATAACTCAACTCTTTGAGAGCAATAACAGAATATCAAGCCTTGGCCGAGGAATTTTTTCCTTAAAAGAATGCATATTAAATATTTTGTAGTGTTTTTTCTTAGCACGATTTGTTTTATTCGAATCATAAATATCTTATGAAAATATCCCTTTCAACATAGGAAAGTGGTTTTACACATTGAAAACGAATTGAGACTCCTGCTAAAGAAATCCTTGGTTTAAGAAAGCGCAGTACATTTCTTAATACCGTCCTTTTTGAAAAACATTTAGTCTAATCATAAATATCTTATTAAAATGTCCACCTTTTACATATATTTATTCTACATATGACTCGACTCAATGAGAAAGATCACCAAATTCAGGACTTTGGCCGTAGAAATCCTTTCTTGAATAAATAATTTTAACTATATCTACATGAATTTTTTTTCTTTTTCCAAACATAAACATACTTCTAATACACATTTTTTAAATAAATTTATACATATTTCATATAGTTTCGGTGACGAAATCCACGCTTCCGAAAAGCGGGACTCCCCTCTACGCAACTGTCACGTTTGGTTTCATAAGGGCGTTGCCCGATGGCTGGACATTGCTCTCTACAAGGCCATGCAGAGGATCATAAAGGCCGTTCAGTTGGACTCCCTGGAGCCAGTGGATGAGCTGGTAAAGCACAGCTCCTCTGCCGTGGACATTCGCACAGTTCTCATCCAGATAAAGACCTTTTGGAAGCAGCTCAACTGGCCGGACGTGGAGGCGTCTTATACGTATATCAGCAAAATCTTAGATGTAAGTTCAATAAGTCCGAAGATTTTTTTAATTGATTTATTTCATTCGCATATTTCCAATTTTTTTTTGTGTGTGTTTTACATATTTTGGCATATTCTTCATGCATATTTTTTATATTGTAGTGTCTTTTAAAGAAAATTTTGCCATATTGTTCCGTTTTTCATGACATTTTGCCATAAAGTGTCATTTTTTAAACACACACATATATATACATATATATACTTAAGGTGACAATTGACAGGCATATTTTTCCATATTTTGGCAGATTCATCATGCATATTTTTTCATTTTGTGCCGTTTTTCAGTAAAATTTCGCCATATTGTGCCGTTTTCAGGAAACTTCGCCATATAGTTCGATTTTTTAGACAAACACCTACTTAAGGTGACATTTTGCTGACATATTTCGCAAATTTTGGCAGATTTTTCAAGCATATTTTTTTTATTTGTGCTATTTTCCAGGAAAATTTTGCCATATTGTGCCGGTTTTAGGAAAATTTTGCCATATTGTGTTATTTGTTATAAGGAAAAGTTTACAACATAAGTTTCTCTCAGAAATAGATTCTCTTTTCTGGTATTTATTGATGTATTTCCCTTCTTCCTCTATTTCCTTGTATTTGATTATAATGGTGATCAATTTTCATTGTTTACCATCACCTTGCAAGGCAAAAGCCATTTACACTACATTACTGAGGTCTTTAAGTTGATTGATTGTTTCTTTTCAGTTTATGTTATTATATACATATATTTTCTGATTTTTAGTCTTATGTATTTTTACAAAATTATTTTTGAATTTATCGTAATGATTTTATAATTTTTGCGATAAATGATAATGACAAGAAGCTAGATCTCAGGGATAAGTTTATCGCTCATTAGTTACTGCTTGGCATCCAGCGGTGGTGTGTTTAGTAGAAGGACATAAACTCTCATTCAAAGTGGCAAAAGATTACTTTTTAGTGTTATCTAACACAAGGATATAACACTTTTTCAATATTTTTGCATTGAAAATTAAACAATTAATTGCTCTTTCGATGATTAGTTATATTGTTTTTATGTTTGAATAACCGCTAAAATTCCTTAATATTATAAAGTAATACATCAACTTATGAGCCGTGCTCAAAGCACACAACCTACCATCAACACCCCCTTCAAACCCAAAATTATGGGATAAAACCCTTCCTACATCCATATTTGACACTTAATTTCAATTGTGAAAAAAGTGTTTAAAGCCATCATCAATAGATGTAGTAGATGTACTATAAAATAATGAATCGCAACATATACAACAAGTTGCCACTTGTTACAATGAATGTGCCAGAAAAAAGCAAAAAAACTCGTCATTTTATTTAATTATATTATGCCTTAGATTTAAGAGATGATCGACCTTAATTCGCAGTACTTTTGGATGGTTAACTGTAATTTCATCGCGCGTAAATTCGTCATGGACCTTTTTATAGCCGTTTTTGTCGTAGCTGTTTACCTCGTTTGCTCTTTTAAAGTCAGTCAATTTCCTTGTTCTCCTTTTTTCGTGGGTAAATTTGTCGCCAAGCTTTTTTGTAGTGAAGTATTTACATCGTTCTTCTATTCTCGTGGGTATTTTTGACACGAAGCTTTTTTGTAATGAAGCATTTTCTGCGCTATTTATCTTTTTACTTTGTAGACCTAATCTCGCGAGGTAAATACCCACGACAAAAAACGGCAATAAAAAGGTCCACGACAAATTTACGCGCGATGAAACTACTGGACACCTTTTTGGATCCTACCCTGCCAATACTTAATCATTAACTTGGATCTCATTACAGGACATTTGTCGAACAACGATTTTCTACGCAGATCAGATGTGCAAGCGAGTTGAGGCGAACTCACAGGGGTCGAGAAGCCGGAGCAGCAACAAGGGGAAGTTCATCGTAACCCCTGAGCTCTGTCTCTCCATCAACAACATCGACTACGTTCTCGAGTACATTCAGCCCTACGTGGGTGAGCTTGGAATGGAGGAGACCCTGGATCGTCTCCATGTCCTGGACGGAGAGGAAGTTGCCAACTCCTGCCGACGGACCCTTAAGACCCTCGTGCAAAACGCAACGGAAAACGTTGAGAATAAAATCTTGCAGGTCTTGGACAATGTGGGCGAAAAGGTAATTATAGAATACCAGGAGTTAGCTCATTAGTTGTGCAGTTGTTCATTTGTAATTCTGGTCTACTTTCATTTATTACAAAAGAGAAAAGAAAAAGGTGATGCACCCAGTATAGTGATGTCATACATCTATTCAACTTAAGGTTCCTGCGTCATAGAGATATAAAGATATAGAGAGATTATTGGACTCGTCAGAGAAATACGTCATTGTGTCAAGAATATAGCTGAACGATGTTTTTCTGCTATTGGAGGAAAGAGAAATGTCATTGTGTTAGGTTTATATCTCTATGATTAGCTTACGATGACGTTGTATCAATTACTTTGTTTATAGCGGACACACAGAAACAATAGAACCCTGTTTCTCTGCTATTGAAGGGAATCAGCTCTCTATATCTTTATATCTCTACGTTCTGTGTCCATTCACTCATTCAACAGTGTTTTAATTTGCTCAAAAACGGAATGTGAGCATTAGAAAAGAATTGAATGTATTGTAAAGGAAAGTGCTATTTTTTTAATGTAGTTCCTTGAAAATGTTTTCGAAAATAGCGGATGTGTTTATTAATATTGTCAGTTTCTGTAGTAAAATGGCGCAGATAATTATTTCATACTACAAAATTTACATTTATAATCCTCTTGGTTTGAGTATTGTTAGTTTATAAATTATGAAGTAGATAAAAAAAGTCGCTATTTCGGATTAATAGTTACCAACTAAAGTATTTTTCATTCAGTTATGTAATCAAAAATGTCTCCACATTCTGGAAAAGGCAAAAATACAATTTTGAAGCAACACATCTTCTATAGTTAAAGAATCACTATAGACAAACTTAAGTCATTTAGTTAATCCAACAGGATTACTGATCTCCACGAGACGATGGTTTATCAAATATTTTTGATTAATGCTCCATCTATCGTCACTTGGTTCTCTAAGCCTCACTGACCCCAAAAATGTACCCATCGAGATGGAATATTAGTCAAATTTTATTATAGGAAAATAATTCAAAAAATGAATATATAATGACGAAGAAGAGGATCAATAAGTGTGCCGTATACTAACGTACTTAAAAAAATATGACGAGTAATTACGGTACATATATTCATATAATCTGTAATTTCACATATCAGTCGGATCCTCGGCCAAACAAATAAACTATAGTGAGTTATAACCAAAAACATTAATTGACTCTATTTTATTTATATTTGCAGATGGCTCCAGTGATTCAAAAGTTCCTTGTTGATGGATGCACACTGGTGGCCTATGAAGGAAAAAACAAGGACACCCTTCTTAGCTACTTAGACGATAATTTAATATTACTCAAGGAAAAGCTAACCACTGCAAACTTTGAGCGCGTTCTCTCTGTGATATGGGAAAGCTCCGCTCACAGTCTTAATGATACCATTCAAATCAGCATTGAGGTAAGGATATCACTAAATAAACCCCCTCATGAATTAAGAATAATGCAACAAGAACTGAGCATAACGTTGGTGTATATATTATTAAAATAAGTTGGTAAACGATTTGCGTAAATTAACATCAGATGCGTTTCTATGTGGTTTTAAAATCCTGCACAAATAGTGTTATTTTTCCCATCTTAAATCTAAGCAAAAAAAAACATCCCAATTTTTTTTAGTGGATCCTTTAAGTGTCGACAATAAATGGAATATAATTGCTAATTTAGCATTAGCTTTTTTGAATGCTTCAGAAATAAAAATAAAATTGACATAATCTTTTAGGATGTTAATGTAAATATATTTGTAAAAACAATATAGTTGTATTGTTTTTTCAAGCAGCTATTTTTAAAGTATTTAAAGTTATAATTTGAAGCAATAAACTTCATTGATAAAAATATATTTTTAAACGCTGTGACAGAGATACCTCGTGTTGTTTACTTTAGTGTCGTATAAGTATTTTATACTATGTACCTATATCTATGAGAATACCTATATATATATATATATATATATATATCTATATATATATATATAATATATATATATATATATATACTATATATATATATATATATATATATATATTAACTGTGTTCTAAGTTTCTGGAACAGGAAAGAAATTACTTTAAAATTAGGTTGTTGTTTTTTTTGTAAAAAGTATAAACCGATAAATACAACTATTTTTCATCATACACATCATTAGACATAACACCTACTTTTGAATCATTTTTGCTTGCAATAAAACCCTCTCTATCAAGTGCCGACCACTCTTCCAATTACTTTTTTCGCATCTCAAATTTATTTTTTTAGCGAAAAAAGCCACCTCAGTACTTTCAACTCCTACTGGACACCCTCAAAGTCCTCATCAACTTTTTCTACGGGGACAAGCTCCCTCACGACGAGACTCTGCTCAAAATGAAAAACATACTCCAGCTCTACGCCTCGGATAGCTCAGACCTCATTTCTCGCTACATGAACGAACGCTATCGGGAGCAAAAGAAGACCAAGGAGTTCTCCTCTTTGGGAAGCATTACACTTCGTCTACAGATGCTCCCCGAACATCTTCGGGTAGAGATTCTAAATGCGAGACACTTGAAGCCTCCTAATCCAGAGTCAAGGTTCTCAAACTCGAGTAAGTCTATCATTATGTGTTAATAGAGGTCGAGTGGAAAACAAGAAAAACAAAGTTGTTCTTTGCTAAAAATTTGAAGCAGTAAAAGTAAATTTTTTTTTGGGTTCCTTTATGAAAGATGTGTTTCTTTTTTAATAACGTTTTGTAATTGATAAAACATCGTTACATAGATCATTGTGGGTTTTTTTCTTTCTTCAAAAGTCGTTTTTATAGGTTAAACCACAATAATATATTTTCTTAGCCTTGATGTGAACTATATTTTAAGTAGATTGTCTAGCAAATAAGATGCTAAGAATATAAATAAATATATATGTGCTCGTACTTTTTAATTTCTTTAATATTCTTAATAAAAATAGCGAATCACCTCATCTCAAAATACAAAAAGATACAAAACTGCATTATCACATTGGTCAATATCGTATTTACGACTTCTTAAACGGACACATTCTCTAAACAACTAAATGTATTTTTTCATGCTTGAGCAGATTTCTAATTGAATGATTTTGATAATGTGGATGTATTAACCTCACACAATCTTGTCGAAAAAATCATTTTGTCGTTGGAATTCTTTACAATGCAGGAGAAACGAACTATCGACCTTTATAATAACAGGAACCTCAACAGAAAAGAAACATTAAAGTGCATTAAAGAGCTCTTTTATGACTGAGATGACAGCTTCTCATGATGAAACAATGCAGTAATCATTGGATCAAAAAAATACTTCATGTTTCATTAAAAGTATTCCCTTAAAATAATATCACCTTTTGGAATTTCTCCCCTTTTCTGTTCATAAATACTTGGTATAAATACTACATATAATTATATATATATACCGGGTGCAGGACGGAAATTGCGACACTACCTAGTATAATATTTACACCCTCTGTATTCGTTACAAGGATTCGATCAGAAAATATGAAAAATAAAAAGCGTTAATATAACTCTTATTTGAATTTTTATATTCTATATATCCGCCCTTAACAGCAACAACTGCCTCCAGCGGGACTTGAAGGCCTGACAGACAGACGGTATGTAATGAGCGTCCATTCCATACCAGTGTTCATCAACGAGGCCTTCATTGCTTCAATATTGGGGTGACGGATTCTGCAGGCCCTGGCCTGCACATGCGGCCAAAAAGAAAAGTCCAAAGGGTTTACATCAGGGCTGTATGGAGGCTACTTTTGCTTACTCCAAAATGGGATGCTCTCTGACAAAACATTATGGGTGGATTTTGCTGTAAGGGCTGATGTTCCATCCTGTTGGAGCACCACTTCTTGATTTGGAAATGTTGTCTGAACCGAGGGAAAAAGTTTGGTGTGCAGTTATTCAATGTACATGGCTGCATTCAAGCAAAACCCTCGGGGAAACCATAGCAATTGTGTTGTGTCCCCTGATGATGCCACAAAGCCCAGATACATGGCTGAGGCTGGATGTTTGGTAGTGGTAATTGTTCTAAGATCTTCATCAACATTTTCAAAGACCACAAACCGGACATTTATTTTATTTTTGACCGGATCCGCAGTCTAGGTCTTTTATCACTGAAGATGATGATCCTTCCAGCTGGTGCAGATTCCAGGTTATTGATCAGACCCTTGCAACGTTGTAGATGAGTCACTTTGACTTGAAGTGTCGATAATGGCCTCTCTAACATCACTAGGGACTCGCAACCACACTCCTTGACAGCCCTTCTGACCGTACTTTCATCAACACCAAGGTCCTTGGCAAGATCTCTCATGGTGGTGGTTGGAGCCCTTTGGATCACATCACAAATCAATTGTGGTTTCAATTTGTACTTGCCACCCCTCCCATATTTCCTCTTGATTAATGTCTAGCTTCTTGTTGAGGCGGTAAATGGTCGATATTGCCACGTTAAGCTGCTTGGCAATCTCAATTGGAGTCTTACCCGCGCCAAGAAACGTCGACACTTGAACTCTACGGTCTCGTTCCATCTCTCTGCTTATTCTCAGAGGAAAATGATAATAACATAAAAGCATACTCATAACACTGCTACCGAAGTTATTTTGCAAAACATTTTGTCTGACATCTCTCGTAATCTCAAATCTGATTTTTGTAAGTGTTGCAATTTCCGTCCCGCACTCGGTATACATATATATTATATGTATATATACATATACACGAGTATTTCTATATATTCAGTACAGGCAAATGTAAAAAATAAATAAACTTCTAGTTCTAGAATTGGCCGATTGGGTTTCCAACTGCAATCCGTCCGGAACGTGATGAAGGGATGTCAGTACTTGTAAAGAAATTGGAGATTAAATGGCCCTGAAAAGGCTGTTGATAACCAAAAAGCTTGGTCCGTTTAGTCATGAATTTAGGACATTCGTGAAGAAGATAAAATGGTTCCTCTTCCTGTCGTCCAACTCCGCTACACAGCGAGTTATTTTCAGGGTACATTAGGTGGTTGAAATACTTGGTATTTAGATACTTGGTACTGCTCAAAGAAATATAATAATTTCTTCTTCTCTTCATTGTTTCATCAGCTGCTGACTCGGACATTGATATTCCCTTACGTTGATAAAGTTATTATTTACCTCGGTGATTGGGCTCTGAGTGATTCTATTCTTCTGCAATTTTTAAAAGAATTCCAAAGAAGAAATAATATTCTTGAAACATATTTTATCCTTGCTTCTATTTGAATATTCAACAACTGCTCATTTCCCCCCTTTTCTCTCTCTCTTCTTTAAAAAAAGCTCGGGCAAAATACATCCCGCCCTCGATCCGCCGTCGCCGCATGCAGTCCCTCGCCCATTTAAGCCGATCTCAGAGGAATCTCCAGTGGGTCAAGGACAAATTCAAGAGTCTCAAAGACAACATCCACGAAAAGGGCGTTCAAATGCACTCCAACCACAACGATGGACTCTGTGATCCCTACGTCTGCATTCGACTCGTCCCCGGAAACATATTCCCGGCCTGCCCAAAGCTCAAACAAAGATTCAACGAAGGACACTCTTTCCACTCTTTGATGAAACGTTTGATTTGTAAGTAGTAGGAACATTGATTTTAACTTATAGTGTAACTACTTAAAATATTGGGTTCTTAAGTGACGTCTATATGGACTCATATCATAGATATAAAGAGCTTATTCCCTTCAATAACAGAGATACATCGTCTTTCAGCTGTCGCCATTGCCCAATATAAACAAAGTAATTTGACCTACGTCATCGTAAGTTGATCATAGAGATAGAAATATTTGTTTATATTTGGCAATATGACGTATTTCGCTAAATAATCCATAGAGATATACAGATATAGAGAGCTTATTCCCTTCTATATCAGAGAAATATCGTTCAGCTGTCGCCTGTGCCCAAACTAAACAAAGTAATTTGATCTACGTCGTCGTAAGTTGATCATAGAGATGGAAAGATTTGTTTATATTGGGCAATATGACGAATTTCGCTAAATAGTCCAATGAGCTCTCTATGTCTTTATATCTCTACGACTCAGATCCATAACTAAGAATAATAAAAAAGGTAGTTTTTGGACAACTATTCAGTAAACATAACTGAAACCAATTCATTTTCTTTCTTTTTGTACGTTCGATAGTTAGAGTGAATATCCATTTATCGTCACTTATAATGAAACAAAATAAACATTATTTTTTTACTGAGTGTGGACAGTTGGCTGACCGAGTTCATGTAAAAACGTCTAACTGAGAGGCAGCCGTCCAAATACGGACCACAGAGATAGAACTAGTTCCATCTTTATGGTTCAGCCACATACGCTTAAACCAATAAACAGTACATCTTATCTGGATTTAAAATCTGGATGTAAAAAAGAATTTGGAGACGGAAAGAGTTCTTCCTATTAGGAACTCCCTCCTTTCCCTTTTTTACGAAGGTAGTTAAAATTGACATAAAAAAGAGGGAGTTCCTATTCCGACTTATAGTATTTCCTGTCTAGACTGCCCGACTAATATTTTTCCTATCACTGAATTCGTAACAGGACTACCATCCCCCGGACTAGTACCCCCCGTTCCATTTGCCACTAATATTTCTTATCCCTTTAAGTCCACTTATGAAGTTAACTATGTTTCCTTTTGCATTAGTGTTTGACTACTATGTTCCTAAAATCGGTCATACAAAACATATGACCGATATTTGGGACATAGGTTTTAAACACTAAAGCAATTTTGTCATAAAGAAAACATAGTTTACTTTATAAGTGGACTTTAAAAGATAAGAGATATTAGGCACCAGGTGTGAGTGGCACGAGGGGTGATTGTCCGGGAGGTGTTTTTCCGGGGGTGATTGTCTGGTGGTAGTAATTCTAAACTCTACTGAATTATTATCTCTTTATTTTCTGTCTATCTCTCTTTACCTCCTTCCAGTGTTCTCCCAAAGAGCTCCACCTACCGTAGCAGCGAGGCCTACCTTCTCATCACCCTCAAGGACCGTGCCTGGGTCGGACATGGGATCTTCCTTGGAGAGGCCCTCATCCCCCTAAGCGACATACCCATGAGCAACGTGGACACGCTTCTCTCCGACCTGGAACAGAAGCAACTGCCCCTCACACGGCCCATTGATCAGGACTCAGACATTATACTGGCCCTGGACTCAAGGACCTTTGATCGACTCGCCAAGGACTTTCTGCTCAAGGAGAGAAGGAAATATGGGTGCTAAACATTGAGATATAAAGATATAGAGAAAACTTATTCCCTTCACTAGCAGAGAAACATCGTCGTTCAGCTGTATTCTGTGTCTATGTAATATGTAATATGACGTATTCCTCTGAGGAATCCATTAAGCCCTCTATGTCTTTTTATCTCTATGGTTCTAAAGCGTCTGTAGCACTCGTGCCTGGGACAAATAAATAGGAATAAAATACAAAACCTTTCATTTATTGGAGGTAAATGTATAAAAAATAGAATACCGAAGCAACGTCTTATACATATTTACATACTTAGATTTTTTTTGTTTCTCCTGAACCAATGAAAGGCTTTGTTGATGTGTACAGCTTACTCTTTGATCCCTGTATATTTATCTCAGTGCGAGCTAGGCCAATATTTCCTTTGATAATAATAATATTCAAATTGAAAATAGGCGGGAAAAATATTTAAATTGTGATAAAAGAATATATAAGCTTATGTTATCTTAAGGTGAGTCGTAGTAATATTCTAAAACCTTTAGGAAAAAGTCTTTCTTGAAGAATGCAAAAATAGATTTCTATAAAAAGGGAATTTCAAAGTAGGTCAATACCAAATTATGATTTGGATTGGTAAAGTGAAAAGTAACCATGCACAGAGAACACATCCATCGTAACTATTTAAATAATTAATTTCACGCAACCTTTGCAATAATGATTTATTTAAAATAATGTTTCGTATAAAAAGTTTGCTTTCAAGGATTAAACTTTTGACAGACAACATAACCGAATTGACGTAATCATCGTTATAATAATACTCTCATTTTTGGGGGGCTCAAGCTTTGGTAACCTTAATTATTGCAGATTCTAAGTTTTTGTCATCCTTTAATAAAGGACATGAATTACACTGTGTAACAAAGTTTTTGTCCTTGAGTTGAAACTGTTATTTTGTATTTGCCTATGTCCAGAAAACATGAAAAAATACTTTTAAACATTTCTAATTTTGCTTTTGTGTCCAGGATAAGGATATTTGTGAAATTTACAATTTTCATCATTTTAATGGTTCAGGCCAAGTTATCTTCGTGGAAAGTAAGAATAACCACAAATGTTAGTAGTATTTATTTTTCTACTATATCTGTGCATTTCAAATCCGTTTTATAATTTATATATCTTTGGTACTAATCGAAAAAATCGGCTATATATTTAAAAAAGTTTACTTTTGGATAAATCACTGAGGTTGCATTTTATTTTATTGTGATTTGTTACGAAGAAAAAAAAAAGGTTTGCTTTTTTATTTGCATGTCCTTAAATAATTGATAACAATATTGAAATGCAATTTTCCAAATCACAGTAACTCTCTAAAAAATAAAATTATTTTTGGCACTTATAATTAATTATATGTAAATAAAAAGGCAAACCTATTTTTTTTCTTCGTAACAAATCACAATAATATAAAATGCAACCTCAATGATCACCTAAAACTAGTTACTTAATATGATTAATACTTCGTCCTACTAAATTTATCTTTTCTTTACTTTCATGCCAAATATCGAAATTATAAAAACTGTTCTGAAATACATTGACATATATCAAAAATCTATTACATATTGATTATAGTCAATAGACTTAAAACAAAAAATATATCACCGCTTAAATAGAACACTAAAATATGGTCAACTTTTTTAAATATATAGCCGATTTTTTCGATTAGTACCAAAGATATATACATTATAAAAACGGATTTGAAATGCACAGATATAGTAGAAAATAAATACTACTGACATTGTGGTTATTCTTACTTTCCACGAAGATAACAGGGCCTGAACCATTAGAAATGATGAAAATTGTAATTTCAAAAAAGGTCATAAAGGCCAAACCTTTTTTCGGATGAAATTTTAAGTGGCATTTTTGGAATCTACGTAAAAAATGGGACTCAATTAGGAATTTCAGCCAAAGGACAAACAAAGACCTTAATTTTGTTATATAGTGTTATCATTTATATTTTTATGGATCCATCATTCTGTTATCATGTAGAGGTTCTTTCTGTTATATAAATAGTAGAAAGTGTTTCTAATGGCATTGAATCTTCTTCTCTGATGGTGTCTTTTTTCTGGTGTATGCTTGTGTTTACCGTGACGTCATAAATATATTCGTTCTCCAGTGACGTCATTGAGTAGTTACACTGCTAGGATTACATGTTTGTTTTTCTATTACCCAGATCTTATTATACAGACCATGGGTACACAGTCCTGGTGTATGCTTGTGTTTACCGTGACCTCAGAGATATATATATATATATATATATATATATATATATATATATATATACATTTAGTGCAATGATTTAAAAAATATGAAGTCTAGCTCTTTTTTCAATTCATTCTGTCGCTGTCTTTTCGCAACAATGGAGAGCCAACATGTAACTCGAATTTCAGCACTATTATTCGTGACTTTGGCATTCATTATTCTCTATGATTGATCTATATTAACACTGACATATATCAAAAACCCAATTTACCCTAAACAAATAATACTTATAACGCAGTCCATCTCTGACGTCACTACAATCAAATTCAATCACGAGCTCAGTCATCCCCCCCTCCAAAAAGCAATGAGTACTCGACTCTTTTATATTTTGTATACATAACCATGAGCACTATATAATATGCTTGACATTTTAAAAATAATATTATATGACTGTGATTAACATGTGTTCTTGTTTTCATTCTTTTATTTAGTTTCAAACAATTATATTACAATTCTTAATACGTGTCTTTTTGTGTTATTTCTGAAATAAAGAAAATCAAAAAGTTTTAAAATATGTTATGGTACGTGAATTTATCTTATTATTATTTTTTTTGATATTTTCAGCGTAAATCCGTCTTAGAAATAAATAGATATATATACACACACACACACACATATATATATATATATATATATATATATATATAGATTATTTGCATCCTTTTTAAAAAATATAGTTTAAGGTACTTCAAAATAATTGAATATATTTATTACTAATACTTTTGATTTTCTAAAAAATTATAAATATTCTTGTGTAATGAAAAAAATAATTTTATAAAATAAAGGTTCCTTCAATGTCAATAATGGTCATTTCAAAGTTCTATAAGAGGCGAAGGAGGCAAAGCATGTTTCAAACTGTTATTTTTATGAAAGAAACTATCCTAGCAAAAATATAGTCCAAAAGATGTAAACAAAAAACTACCGAAGCATAAGACGAGTATTTGAGTAATTCAAATAAATATGGTACGAAAATATATCTCATATAAATTGAGGAGTGTTAATACACAATTGTTTATATTTAAGATTGTTTATAAAATAATTCAGTATGTTATTCTTCTCAAATACTACATTAAGATATTTTTTTCTTTTTGTCATTATAATCATTTTCTATCTAAATCGTTTTTTCCTTCACCGTTTCTTTCAGACAACGAATAATATAGCAAATATTTTTTTCTAAATGACCAATTTTCATTGTCATAAACAAGTATTTCAAATGGAGAATCATAAAATATATAAAAAATATATATCGTTCTCAACTCCGTAAGGCATCATCTATTTATTTATTTGTTATAATACCATTTCTCTTGAGTTGAGACCATTTTATATCGTCCTCTCTTTTTATACAGGGTGCGACAACATAACTTCCTTTTTCAGAAGGCAATAAAACAAGATGTATAAATCAGAAAGGTTTTAATTTTGTTTCATGATTTTAATACATATTTAAAATTTTGTTTCACATAGTTTTGAAAATCATATCAGATAGGTGACGTCCCCCATTGTCCATACACTGTATATGTATACCGATTTCGGGTGTTTGCCATGACCCTCACCAGCGTATCAGCGGGTATATTGAAATTTCTTCTCTGATGTTGGCCTTCAAGTCTGGTAGGCTTCTCGGGCGGTTGACATAAACACAGGATTTAAAATATCCCCACAAATAAAAATCACAAGGGGACAAATCGGGGGAACGGGCTGGCCACTCCAAATCGCCCCTTATTGAAATGAGGCGCTCCGGAAGTGAAATCACGTACTGAGAGTTCCTGCACAATCGCAACCTTGTAAGGATGGTAATGAAGGTCATCATGAAGTATTCACCTCACTGAACCATCAGAAAGTCCAAGGGCAGAGGCTTGTTTGCGTGCAGAACGCCGTGGAGATTGCAAGACTGAAGCTCTTACTGCCTCAATGTTCACAGGTGATCTGATGGGTCGAGGTACTCCAGTTCTTCGTCGTGTCGTACTCTATGTTTGTCAGAACGTAGTGACCCAAGTAACAATTGATTTCCGGTCCGGAACAGGGCCTCTCGGAGCTACATTGAAAAGATTTCGAAAGGCGAGCAACAACAGACTGACGATTCGAAAAGTAAGCTTCGACGGCGAACACGCGCTCCTCACTACTCCAACGCAAGATGGTGACTGACTGTATTCTCAAGAAACTTCCTGACCGGCCCTATCAAATAAAAACACGCCCACCCCGCTATTACTTCTACAGACTGATTGCAACCTATTTAAAAAAAGGAAGTTATTCTGCCGCACCCTGTATAAAGAATAACTTCATCTTTTGTTGATCCATATTGAAGGTTTTTGCTGTTTTCTTCGTTTTTCAACTGTTTCTTCTCCTGTCAATTACTGATCTCCAAAGGAAATCTTCCGTTAATTATCCCATCACCGTCACACCCTCCTGCCTCTGAGACGAAGAAGAAGCAGAAGCAACGCCCGCTCACTTAAGAAAGAATAGAGGAAGAGAAGTTATCCATCCTATGTACTCACAAACATGATTTGCAGTTATTGAATAGTGATCCAATATGAGAGATCATCTTCTTCATTCTCTTTTTCTCCTAACTACATTTCATAGATGTATGGTCCCAGTTGTGACGAGCTCACTGGACACCACCGGAAGGGGCACGGGGGGTCAAAAGGACATCCTACAAAATCTATCAAACACCTTCCTACAAATATCGGATCATCTAAGGGACGGACCCAAGAAGCACATGGCGCTAAATGGACGTATGTATATTAGCCCCATCCATAATGTTCCAATATTTGGAAGAAATGGCCGTGAAAATATGGCCTAGGATAAATGGTCTGAGATAAAAAAGGAAAATGATGACGCATAAAAAAACGGTCCAAATAAATCTTTGCCTCGTCTAATAACATCAACAAGGAAATAATTTATGCATAATTGATAAACTAAAACTAATTTTTGCATTTATTTACCCAAGTTTATTTGTTTATTTCTCTATTCGGTACATGTGAAAATGTCTCGAGGCTACCGAGGATCCGTTAAAGGTCTTGGTTCGAATATTTATCTGTATATCATGTTTAAAAAATAAGATAGTCGATCGAAGCTTTATATATATATATATATATATATATTTATTTATAATGTAGCTCTGCAAGTCGTTTGGTACAAGTGTCCCATGTTAGTTATTTCTCTTCTCCGGTACATGTAGATTCGTCTCGAGGTTACCGAGGATCCGTTAAAGGTATTGTTTCGAGTACTTTATCCGTATATCATGTTAAAAAAATATATAAGAATTAATAAATTTAAAATACTTAGTTGTTCACTCAATTCATACATTTGTGTCATTTTTCCATGAGTCATAATTTTCCTTTTTTTATCATGTTTCATTTCTTTCTAGAACGTATTTTTCGTGTCCATTACTTCTGTATTTCTAGTAAAATATACAATTTTCGGAAAGGCAGAGCCTTATCAGTAGAGGACGAACCATACAATCTATATTTTGCACATAGGACGCAATAATTGATCACCTTTTCAATTTTGTAAATAATAGTAAGCATTGAAAGTAACTACAATCTTAAACAAACACCTCTACTTTATAATATGATAATAAAGTCACCCGGCGTTATCCAGGATTATGCGGTAATGTCCATTTTGACCCTTTATTTATATATATTATATATCTTAGCATCCTAAAATATACATTTTGTACAAATCTAACACGACCTAATCAAGGAATCATAAAAAATATCGTGTTTTTTAATATAAAACTCTAACAAACTTTCCTCAACATAACAAAAAGTCCAAACAAACCACATACCCAAAATCTGCCAACAATCATTTGGTATTTTTCTAACCTGGCAATTTTAAGAAATTGCTTTAATAAAAAATGAATGAAATAAACATGTCGATACTGAATTGTCACGGAGAGCTGACCACTCATCTAGCCTCTATACCCCGGATGCCTCTAAATATCACTCAAAATTTCTTCAAATACGAATCAATATTTTGCCGTTATATAAAAACGAACGCTTTCTATTGTTTGAGAGCATCCACCATAATGTCTTTCATAACTGTTTTTAATCTATACATTTATAATATTAATATATATTTTTTGCCTATTTCATTATTATTTCCAAATATTTCTTAAGATGTCTTGTGCTTTTAAATTCCCCAATTATGATAATGTCTTTTATTACAAACTTAGTCCGTCCTGTCATAGCGGTCACTCATGGAACAGGTGGCTGCTAGTCACAGAAGCTTTTTAACACTTTTTTTCTTCTGCAGGAAGATTTGAGTCTAACACAAGACCGCTAAAACAGATTTGACTTTTATTTAGTATACTCATCTCAAATAAGCAAAATATAAAAAAATAACATTCCTTTCACTTTCTAAAAAAAATATAAAACGTTAAAACACCCTGACATATACCTTCTTGTACCATTACTGATAGCTGCTAATTAGTTTATATCAACACCCTAATATTGTTCGTAGAAAGTATAATACTTTTTTGCTAATCTGTCGTGATTCGACTGAGCTATTAACTTAATGATATTACTAAAAATGAAACTTATGTCTTTTATATTTTAAAATAATGATTATGATTAATAAAAACACATTTAATGTCAGGCTTTGATCAATCTCATTACCAGGGCTGTTGGAAATTGGAACAAAACAATGCCCTATATGCCAGAAATATACTGGAAAAAATGACTAATATGCGAAAAAAGTTAAATGAGCAAAAAAAAACCTTAATATGAGGAAAAATAAAAAAATTTCTAAATAAATAAAAAATTGTGTCTTGTAATTATTGTTTCATTGAAAAATGAGATATCTTTTACATGCCTCTCTACCATCGCTAGTCAGACAAAAGAGACTTTAGTTTTGGAGTGAGGCAATCGGGCGTGAATTCATTATTCTTATGTTTTGTAGCCACGTG
>CP045910.1:2046212-2072942 GCA_013387185.1 Caligus rogercresseyi
TCAAAAATAGCGATCAGGAATTATTTGCGATATAGCGTATAACATCAGGGGATTTTTACGATCAGCGATCCGATCAATTTAATTGCGATCAACAAATAATTACCTATGTAATACTAATTCAAGTAAAAATTTAAATGTATATATAGTCCAAATCTTTATAAGCAGTCATCTTATATGGCAGTGCATACACCCACCAAAATTTACCCCAGATAAATTAAGTATATACCGATATAAACCATACTTTTTATATGAGCAATTGACACAGCCGGGTTTAACAATTTTCTTTATTTACAAATATCCGACTATATTCAACAATTAAGTTCATATAGAAAAAATATAAAGTTTGCACAGATCATTTTTCATTTGCCTTTTATTAACATAAGTAAAGTTGCTTCTCAAAATTTTCGTCCCCCAGTTCTGCCTTACCTCCGCAGAATCCACCTTGACCGTGGAGAACAAACGTTTCGCTGCTTGACTACTGGGAACCACGATAAATTATATTTATGAAAGACCTTTTCACCCTCCGGTAGGCTAATATCATGTCCGAGTCATCAGCCGTACCGCTCTACTTCTTGTTTAGCTGTGTCAACTTTTTAACGACGTTTATAAAAAAAATACATTCTTGCTAAAACGTCTTGAGACAGCTGGCTGATAACTGGTCATCAAACGAGCAGTTCTCTTCTAGACTAATCTTTTCGCTCTTTGTGAATTTCTTCATTGAACTTGAGGGAGATAACGGAGTGACCAACTCTCCATCATTTCACAAGCCCCAAAACAACGACTTATCCATAGGCCCTGTCTGTACCTTTTAGGCCAAAAATATCAGAATGATTGTTTCTCATAGCCCTATGAGCTTCCAACACTCTGGCTCCACAATTTACATATGTCTGCTATTTTTCAAGCAGGAGATGCCATAATAAATGTTTCTGATGCCTTATGAGCTCAAAACAATTCCTTATCCATATCCATATATTTTATGAACAAAAATATATCAGGATAGCAGACACTGCCTTTTTCCATTAGTGGCTGTCTGTATTTTGTGTTTTCTAACAAATAATTAGGTTTGCAGAATGGATTTTGGGCAATGTGACAGCTAGTTAAGTTTTAAGAAATGTAGGGTTTTGTCTCCAAAATCCATATTACAACATTTTTTCTTTTTCGCATTTTTACAATGATCGGATCGCTATTTTATGTGATTTTCTTACGATCAAAAGATATAAAGAGATCTTAAGACCTTTTGCAATCCCGATATGGCGTCAAATATCGCTATATCGCATTGATCGCCGATCAGAAAACTCCGATCAACAAGCTGTTATTATATGTACATACCTCTAACAAAGGCTAATTACATCCCGCACTTCTAAATGCTTGAGACTGATGTGTACAGACATAGAGATATTAGAGTAAGAGAGCTCATTCCCTTCAATAGCAGAGAATCTCGTCGTCAGCTGTCGCTATTGTGCCTATAAACAAGGTAATTGATCTACGTCATCTGTTTTCATCATTAGAAAAGCTTTGTTACTATTGGGCATTATGATGACTAGAGAAGGGCGAAATAGTCCAAAATCTAGTCTAAAAAATATATTCAGTTGCTCCTTTTCTTTCCCTGCGTAAAACGTCATCAATCAGTCATCATTTACATACACAAGAAGGGAAACTCACTTAGTATCAATAAACAAAGAGAAATAATGTTTCCTTCTTACTTATGAATCGAGTCATTAAGTATCGTGAAGTTATTCTGTCATATGGGAGTCCATAACAATGGCGACGAGGATGAGATGTTGGGCAACGGACATGCCCGAGAGCCAAAATCACACCTCAAAGAACATATACCATGGATGGAGCTACTCATCCCTCCTGGACCTTACTTATCGTGTGTAGGACACCCTTCTTCCCTCCCGCGTGTGGGGGATCCATTGGTCATTCTCTTCTTTAATTAACCTGGAAGACCTCTGGAGTCCCCTCCAGGATTTCCCTTTCCCCGATGGATTCCCTGCCGTCACGTGATTGTGGACAGACGGGACGAGCAACACCTCTTTCTCTACAGAAGAATCCTTGGCAGTGGCGTTACTGATAATCCTGGAGCCCTCCTGCAAGGAGGAAAGTTAGGGTCCTTTCGTCACAGTGATGAGGCCCCCTCTCTGCTAGGGGCCTCTCGCATTGCATCGTTTGCTTAGACTACAGAACGCCCCTGATCCTTGGTTTCCTCAAGGTGGCTTCCCGGTTGTGCCGGAGGACACAACAGTAAGTATTTGCCTCTGTCAATTCTAGTCCAATAATAATAGTTTGTTTCTTTTCTGTTTAAGACACCATGGAACGCTTCTTCAACTTTAATACTTCCTGCAGGCCCGAGGACCACTTCATGATAATAATTCATACGTGGGAGGAAGCAACTATGCTGGCTGAGGACCGACGTTGATATAATCGTTCTTGTTGGAACCTAACTCTCCCTGGACGACATGATCACAATGACTTATCTCTCCGACGACAAATGGCCCTCTTCGATAGAAATAAACTATATACTGAGACAGTCCCGCTGCTGGCAGATCTTCCCATCATAAAATTTAAGATATTAGACGCAGCAATAGTTTCTTAAAGATTACATATACTTATTTAGTATTTCGTCGGGACAATAATATTCCACATTCAATATATATATATATATATTTTATTTCATAAATTATCAATTAAATGAATACTACTATACCAACTAATAAACAATGGACATATTAAGATTTAACATCATCATATTACTTTTATTTAATAATTATCAATGTATAAATAATATCAAGGGTTAACGTAACAAGAAGGCTTTGTCAAATTGTCTATATGCAAGGGAAGTTGTATTTTTTTTAATGGAAGAAATATAATTTTGTGTAGAAGTAATTTATCAATCAATAATACAACAAAAGCCTGCTTTGGAATCTGAACAACTGTTTGGCACTGCAACAGTAACCCTGGCACAGTAAGGCCTCACTATCCTCATTTTTCCTCGAAACAGCCTCGATATGCTCATATTTTATTCTTGAAACGGCTTCACTATGCTCTTTTTTTTAAACAGCCTCCAAGTAAAAGTGACGTCATAGGTGATCAATGACGTTACAATGAAGCAGTGCCGTAACCAGAAAAAAATAAGTAGGTGGGCATTTTATTTTTAAATGGGGGTATTTTAATAATAGTGATAAAGTAGTATATTACTGTCCAATCTGTACTGGGGGGGGGGGGGGGGCATTGCCTCCTAATGCCTCCCCGTGGTTATGGCACTGCAATGAAAAATACAACCCGCACAGGAGGATTTGCAGCACGCTCTTACTTTGATTTCAACAGCTAAGGTTTTTTTAAATATTTTTTGTATGTCAACTGCTAAGATAATACCATACTTCAAAGAATATTCTTCAGCAGTACAGTATAGTAAATTGTCAAGAATGCCTCTTTGCGCCGCATTTAATTGCAAATATAAGTCCGAGGATACCAGAAAACATTAGTTCCCCAATGATGAATCGCTTGCACGGTTAATTTATCATTTATTTTTCATCTTCTATTTCTTTGTCCTATATTATAACTTATATTTTCTCATTATTTTATTAAGAGAGTAGGTACGGAACATGGGCAAGGCAAACTTTCGACATAATAAAGCATCTGTGTTATGTTCGAATAATTTTGAAACACAATGTTACAATATATCTTCCGATTAAAAGCGCCCTCACCTTAAAAAAGATGCACTTTCTACAATATTCCAAGGAATTCCGGATCATACAAGGAAATATATACAGCGACAGAGTTCCAAACGTCCTCCATCCAAATAAAGATAATTTTTTGAACCAATACTAAAATAAATTTATTCAGAAAAAAATATTTTTAATCGATCTTATTTGAGATGAAATTAAATTTCAATCTATCTTATTTAAAAAACAAGAGTTTATTTAAATTAGGTTTGGTGATTTGGCAAAATATGTTGCGAAACTTACAGTTTATGGTGCAAAAATGTTAGAAAAAACTTAAATCCTTTCTCTAACAATGATAAATTTTTAGATTTGATGAATGGGAAAATAGAATGGCTGAAATAAAATCTAAGAGGGAAAAGAAGAAACATAAAAAACAAGAATTGCAGCAAAATTGTCGACAGAATATCCTCTTAGATCATTATTATTTTGATGACGTGGATATTTTCAAAAGAAAATACATCGAAATATCGGAAAAAGTGGAGTATCTGGAAAAAAAGCTTAAGATCGAAAAAGTCAGATTATAATAGAAAGACAAATTTAAGTCAGTTGTTTTGTATCATTAATAGCTTTAAAAACCATGTCAGAAAATAAAATATAGAAATATATATGAACATCTTATTAAAACATCGTTTAGTTTATATAATAACAGATAAAAAAGATAATATAAAAAGATTATCATTCTAATAAAATATAGGGATAATTTAAATAAATAAAAAACTTCATAGAACGACTAATAAGAAAATTAAAGAAAAGACTATGTAAAATCAACAACTTTACAATTACGTTGAGGTAATATTTCTTTTCTCCTATTCTGTTGCTCCCTCTTTTCCTACGGCAGACGCATTGCCCGTCTAGTTATTTTATATTTTCTTTGGAAGGAACGCATTTATGCGACCCATTTGTTTTGGGACGGGACAACTACAACCCTACTATATATATAGGAAAGAAAGTCAATAACCTACAAAAAGGTCACCTTGTGGAAGTAATGTAGGATGCTGTGTGTTTTCTATGAAAATAAGATATTATTCTAGAATGATATCTTTTTCAGGTGGATGATATCAAGGCCCTAATTCTTAGTGGATACGCTCAAGGTTCTACTAGAGACTGATCAAAATAATGAAAAATGAAGAAAAAATATAATTATTTCTATATTTATTTTTTTATGTACAAACTTTAGAAACAATTAATATAATAAATATTGGATATTTGAAATTACGATCAACGAATAACATCATAAAATACCAAGTTTGTAATTTGGCAATTCATTACAAACGAGGAATACAATATGTCAAAACGTCTAGACACCAAAAAAGACTTCTTCTTAGAGAAAAAAATTCCAATATAACGACGGACTGTTCAGGTCAATCATCATTCAACATTGGTTTGGCCAGAATGTTAGCTGCATGCAACATACCCGTGACTAAAATAGAAAATCCTGCATTCATTCAATTTATGGAGGAACATACGGAGAAAATTATTCCATCTCGAAGGGTTATAACCAAAATTATTGAAAAAGAGAGTCAGCATGTCATCGATAATATCAAGGAGAAGATAAAAGACGAGGATTTGTTTCTTCTCCTAGACGAGAGCAAGGATCCCAAAGGGCGTGCCATGACAGCCGTGCTTATTGGTCCTCTGGATGGTCGTTTCGATAGCCGTCCCTACCTCATTAACGTCGTGGATATCAAAGAAGCGAACAGCAAAACTATTGTGACGACTGTTGTGGATAATCTTCAAAATGTCTTGGGAGAACATTTTAGTCCATCACACTATAAGCTACTGGTCACTGATGGAGGCCAAGTATTTAAAGACATTATTCCCAGAGTTGATTCACGTCACTTGCTTGGCACATGAAATTCATCGAATTGCAGAATTAGGTTTGGTGTGGTGTTGAAGCATGTGAAGAGCTAAGGATTAGATATTATAAATATAATTTAATATAAATCTAAGTAATTAAAAAACTCACGGTTATTGAATAAATCTGAAGTTCCACTGTATTAGCAAGTAGTCCTTGACATGTTTCTCCGATAATTTGTTCCTTTTAGGAAAATTGATGTCCTTCATAAAACTAAAAACTCGCTCGGAATCCACATTAACTATTGGAGCATTTAAAAAGTTCGACTCCAACCTTCCATCTTCGCTAAGTTTCTTTAGCTCCATATATCCCGAATTTTTTTCTAATATCGTCTTCAGCTTTCCTTGGTAGGGTTCTATAGTAAGGTTTTTCTTTAAATTGTCAATCAAAAATACACTATCATTTATTGGTATCCTTTCTTCTAATTTGGTTATTGTCGTGTCGATGCATCGAAGATTTGAATCGATGAACTTCAGGTCATCTAAATATTTGGTTGACAAAAAATTTTCTTTGAATTCTTTATCGCCTCCGAATCTTCCTTAAGCTCCATAATATATTCTTTCACTTTGCTGAAGTTATGGGCGTAGTAGGATGCTGCTTTAAGCCAAGTTCCCTAACGAGTGATGATAGGCTCTGGTGGGAGGGGAATTTGACATAAAGCAGAAAAGCTGTTCTTCCTCTTTGGCGATTTCAGAAAAACCTTTTTAACTTCCGAAATTAGCTCATTGACATTGGGAAATTGAAAACGAACTAATTCTGCAACACGATGAATTCCATGTGCCAAGCAAGTGACGTGAATCATCTCTGGGAATGATGTCTTCAGAGACTTGGCAGCCTTTACACAATACGCAGCTCCATCAGTGACCAGTAGCTTAAAGCGTGATGGACTAAAATGTTCTCCCAAGACATTTTGAAGATTATCCACAACAGTCGTCACAATAGTTTTGCTGTTCGCTTCTTTGATATCCACGACGTTAATGAGGTAGGGACGGCTATCGAAACGACCATCCAGAGGACCAATAAGCACGGCTGTCATGGCACGCCCTTTGGGATCCTTGCTCTCGTCTAGGAGAAGAAACAAATCCTCGTCTTTTATCTTCTCCTTGATATTATCGATGACATGCTGACTCTCTTTTTCAATAATTTTGGTTATAACCCTTCGAGATGGAATAATTTTCTTCGTATGCTCCTCCATAAATTGAATGAATGCAGGATTTTCTATTTTAGTCACGGGTATGTTGCATGCAGCTAACATTCTGGCCAAACCAATGTTGAATGATGATTGACCTGAACAGTCCGTCGTTATATTGGAATTTTTTTCTCTAAGAAGAAGTCCTTTTTGGTGTCTAGACGTTTTGACATGTTGGATTCGTCGTTTATAAAGAATTGCCAAATTACAAACTTGACATTTTAAGATGTTCTTCGTTTGTTCGTAATTCCAAATATCCAAGCCTCCATGTTCTTCAATCCACAAGGCAGGGTTTTTGTTCGGCATAATGATGATATATTTTTTGTCACGTACAACTATTATAAGCAAGGAGAATATAAATAAGGTGAGTCAAAGAGGAAATCTTTGACTTATGCTCTTGATCAAAAGGAATAATTTTGTGACGTCACGAATGCTACAATGAAAAAAACCTTATTTTTGATTGCAATGATTTAGTAATTATTTCTCAACTTTATCTTCCAATTGAAAATATTTCATTACAATATTGGTCTGTGCTAGTGTACAGAACCCATGTTGCATGAGAAATTTGTTAAGTATATGATTTATCATTAGTATTCATTATTTTAAGTAATTAGCCAATAATAGTTTCAAACAATAAAAATAATTTTTAATTCAAAATTTTCATTTATTTCAAGAAATTTATAAATCACAATAATATAATTCTACATATGTACATATAAAAAAGGGGAACATAGGAATATGAATAGAATTACGCTCATTAGTAACCTGACCTATGTGTTTAAGTTTTCACTAGCATTTTTCAGTTTAAGTAGCTTATTAAGAAAATTGACTCGAATCCGTGTTCTTTTTATTTATTACAAAAGCAATAATAATTTATTTTGACCAATTTGGATATAAATTGATCAGTGGCTTAAAAATTCTTAGAAAAACATGGGGTCTTTATCGATTGCGTCTTGATGGTTATTATGAAAAAAATGGAAATAATTTTCTAAGAGGTGTCAGAACTTCAAAATCGGGGCGGTAATAACTCAATCCAAGGACTTTGTGTTTCTTCAAATCCTTCAATGTTACTCCTCTGTTTCACCAAATGTGGGTGGAGTTCTTTAAACCTCCTGAGTATCCAGCAATATAGGAGAGACCCTCGTTGGAACAGTCATTGGAATTTTTCCTGTGTTTGCCGACTAGGCAGAGGAAGGAGTTTCCGTGAGCGCAAGTACTCAAAGGCCCGGGTACATATGCTCCGTAGAATGAGGGCGGTAGTTACATCTTCTTTTGAGTAGCCACGAATGAACTTTGTCAAAGGATTCACTAAGCTTCTTGTTTGAATCGTTGTGTAATCCTTTTCGAATGAGGTTCTAATTAAAGTTTCCTTTAAGTGTTATGAGCCAAGTTTGAGGCACTTAGCTTTGTAGCAGGACAGCTTCATTTTCGTGACTGAGAGTTCCTTATTCCTTCTCACTAGTCAACTCACAATTTTTTTCGTTCACGGGCTTCTTGACGAACCTGTCTGAAGGACTTGGACACACTTGAGGAGGGTGATCCAGGGATGAAGAGTGTAGGAACAACTTGAGACTAAAGCTTCTTCCTATTCTTCCAGCCTGAATATTCCTTTGGAAGTCATCTGGAGTAAAATGATGATCGCAGATCTTCGCATTCTTTAGGCCAATCCTGTCGGATCTTCTGCATCGTGCAATCCACAGATGTTGGATATTGGGATCCCTCGTCAGAAGTGCAAAATATTATGCATCTCGAGGATTAGAGCAAGAGGGGATGGCAGTTACACCATTACTTCCTCGAGGATATCACATTTTCGCTTTACAATACAAACTGAACTAGAATTCAAGCGTAGCACTTGTGAAAAAATAGTCAGCTGTCGCACTGCAATTGCCTACGTCGATTCCCATTGCCTCACCTTATTTATATTCTCCTTGATTATAATAACAATTGGAACTTCACAAAATTGTACTCAGATAAGGAAAAATAAAAAAGATTCTTATTACGTACGTAAACAAACTCCTTACGACAAGGGTACCATACAAAAAATCATAGCTTGTTTAGCTACGGACTATTTCGCCCTTCTCTATTATGACGTATGAAGAATCCAATACTCCTATGTATTTATATCTCTATGACAAAACACATAGAGATATAGAAATAGAGAGCTTATCCCTCAATAGCTCTATGATCAACTTACGAATACGTAGATCAAATTACTTTGGTTATTTTGAACACACAGAATACAGCTGAACGAGGATGTTCTCTGCTTTGAAGAGAAACAGCTCTCTAATCTTTATATCTCCATGGATACACGCGATTTAGATAAATTTTTTGTTTAATATATTGTTTACCTATTATCTCAGACCAGACAGAGATTGCGTACAGAGTACAACATATAGAGATGGAATTCATTTTATTGTGTTCAATTTTTCTTCTATAGCAGTATCAGAGTAGAATATCGCTTCCCACCACAAATGATTATAGGGGTTCCTTCGTCATAGCACTTTTATAAGGTCATAGTTAAAATCCTGGTTTACCTAATTTTAGACTGAACTTGATATTCAATGATGTCTTATTAAAAATATATGTTTTTCACTTTTTAATTTACCCTCTCTGATTACCATCTGGATGAATGATGCAATCGATAGGGGGGTAATGGTAGAATGTACCGCGGGTAGTATCGATACACCGAATAAAGATCGGTATTACCATCTCTGCTGAATATAATATCATTTTGTATTATATATTTAAAATCTGTAAAGCTGTATAACTTCCCGTTGGGACACTTACAATTGCTCTAGTTTCAAGCAACGATTTATTTGTTGTGAATTGCTAAAGTCTTTTGGCGAATTTAAGTTGGCATTAATACCAAGGATGAGTGGGTTTTTCCCCCTTTCTGACAGATCAAACATTTTCAAATCCCTTGATTTGTATGCCTAATTGATCTGATTGAGTCCCAGCGTTTTTGAAGATATGAATAAGAATACAACCTCAATTTCGATGAGATTGACCCCCTAAAAAACTGACCTTCAGCCCTGGCTCAACGGAGAAGTCTTAACACATGAGAGTCGGACAAGCCTACGCACAGATTTAAAACGCTTCCTCAGCACCATTGAACCTAAGCCATGCTGCTACTACCTCTAGTTATATCTGTAGAAGTGATAGAAGTTTTTTTTGCCTATTTGGCTCGATAGAATAGCATCCGACTGGATATAAATATCCATCGTTTCCTTGAACAAATCACCACTACTCAATAGAGTTCTGAGGAAAATATCTACCGCGGCTGTAAGTAGTAAGCTGTGTTCATCGGTAGAGTATTATAAAATATATACTGTCATTAAGGGGTAACGGTTTTGGTGGATTCTCAAAAAATACCGCTAACGAATGACAAAATTAATGTAATATTAGCGTTATTTGTTAGATTATTTACTTAAAAGCTGTAGCGGTTCAAAAATATCCCGACTATCTATCTGCAACTCAAGTATATATATATCCTTCAGCTGCAAACTGAGCTCAGCAACCCTTCTTCTGTCGATCCCGAGCAGCTCAGAGACCTGGGTGTTGCTGATGGTGTTGCCCTTTATACAAAGAATCTGGATAACGCACACCTGCGTTCTTGCTCGTTCCAGGTACAGGCTGTAGATTACCATATGTGGCCATGACGATGATAAAATTCAACTGAAATGATCCCTATATGTTGGCTGTCTGCTAAAAAAAGCTGCTACGCGGATCGGATGCGTCATCCTTGTTAAAGGATGTCCTGAAACCCGCCGGATTTGATCTTACCACCTGTATATATATATATTATATATATATACCCTTTGCCCAATATTATTATGACCCTTAGGTCCTGTTTTGGTCACCCCGGATGATCTTCCGGACCCTCACGACCTATCCATATCCTGTTCCGTGAATGGGGAGACGAAGCAAAGCTCCAACACTTCGGAACTTGTCTTTGGAGTGGATGAGATCGTCTCCTGGATATCCAGGGTTCTGACACTTCTCCCAGGGGACGTTATTCTACGGGGACACCCCCAGGCGTTGGAGTATTTGCAAAACCACCTCAGTTCCTTAAGGTATTCTCTCCATGCGGCCCAAAAGCGCTTATAATGTTTAATACCAATTACAAATAATAATGAATTGGCATTCTAACGTTTAAAAGACTTTAAAATATTGTTATCCCAAATATTGGCCGATCCGATCACTTTTTTTTGCTCCCGATACAAACCTTCAAGTTACTGTATGAATTTTATAAGCGAACGACAACAAAAAAATTATATTGTTCGTTTAAAAGTTAACCAGTATCTTGCAGGTTTGTAATTATTCAAAATATCTGCATGAATGTCTAGTCCTGACGCCAAAACAAAAGAATAGTATTTTTCATAGACCTTGTGTTGAACTTTTTGATGGGAAAATTCTTTTTTTTTTTAACGTCGTCACTTTCAGATGACGACAACGACAAGTTTTCGCGAACGTCAACAAGTCTAAAATATATATATTAAAAACGGAAAAACACATCAATATATATAGTTTTAAAAATGATATCGGACAAAGCCGATATCTTTTTGCCGATTCGATTTTTGAAAATGATGTGATCGGCCCCAATCGATCGACATCTCTACTTTAAAATGATAAAGGAAAGAACAGTCCTAGAATGCATTGTTTATACTTAAAAATCATCTTGAGCGGTGTGAGTAGTCGGTGTCAATGTGGTTGCAACCCTTGGCAATGGTCTTTTTATTGTTTTTTTTACTTTTTTTTGTACTTCAAAATGATCGGTACAAGAAATCTATCCTCGAGTTCTATGGATTATTAATCTGCCAATTCCAAATTATGGATGATTAAATTGAAGAATTCAAAATAATGAGCAAAACAAATAAATAAAGAGAACTCTTGGAACTCTGCAGATCATGAAATAAAGGATCAAAGTTAATCAAATGATTTTTTAAACAAGCCTATTTCAAGCATTTATTTAGTAATTGTCCCCCAATATCCCAAAAACAATGACCATTAAAGACAAGGGTCCGCTTTACATTATTTAAGTCCAATAATAATGGTGTATTTTTCAAAACGCGAGGAGCTTTGCATGGTTGCATTGGAACAGTGACTATAATATGAGTTAGCAAGTAAACAATTCTAAATGAAAATTGTGAAAATGAGAAAGTATTTATTTTCATAAAATGACGGCCAAATATTTCAAAAGCATTTTAATACCAGTTGCGACCGGTTTTTTTTAAACCAATAAATGTCATTTTTATTCCGATGAGTTTTAGAATGATTGTCTTTCTATTGGACTTATTTGTTAGAGGGTTCGCATATTCCACATGATCCCTCAAAGATAGTCCCTTTTTTCATAGCTATAAGCCATTTATTCCTTAGCAATTATCAATATATTAATATATATATATAAGCAATATTCGGAGCCATTATTTAACTAATCGCAATATTTCCATAATACAAACGAAGGAGAATTTACCCAACTATATTTTGTAGGAAAGGTAATTCATCATTTTCCGAAAATCCATTTAAACTTGGATTCTTGCTGGACAACCACCACATATATGTAGACATGTGACTGTATACAGATATTTCAATCTGTAATCGTATGTCTACAATTCGTCAAAAATGATAGGCCTTAATAGTAGATCATTTGGCAGCTTCTTTTTATCTCTCAATTAAATACAGTCCAACCCCGCTCACTCGGGCCATTCACGAGAGTGGGCCAAGGGACATTTAGAGACACAAGGCTTTAGTATATTTTCCTTACTATATTTCTAGTCTGCAGAAAAATTAAGGTGGCCGGATGGGAAGAGTGGCCGCTCATACAGAGTATATATATATATATATATCAAAGTATTACCCAACTTTATAATAGAATAGGACGTTAATACCATATCAATATATCAAGGCTAAATATCTTTTTCTTTTGAACAAAGCAAAAAAATATATACTTACATGACGTCACCAGTATTTTTTAAATTTATATTTAGAACGTTGGTGTCAAAGAAGTAATTCCTTGGTCTTGCTATAACTAAGGACCACTCTTCACGTATCCAGCATATCTACTTAGCAGAGCTGCGACTACCGAATGTAAATCGGTATTCGATACTACCGACGGTAGATTATAATACCGGACCGATTATACGATATTCGGTAGAAACTACCAAATACCGTGCCTATTGACAATCGGTACGGTATATTTGAAAGTATGACTTTTGTGACATTCCCATAGAGACATAAAGATATAGAGAGCTACTTCCCTTCAATAGCAGAGAACATCGTCGTTCAACTGTCGCTTTGTCCAAGCGCTCTCGTGTGTGAAGAACTTGAACTTCAAAAATGAATAAACAACTACAACTTATAGTATTATAGAGCAGATACATAAATAGACATTCAATATAAGCACATTGAATACATGAGTGCCTGAAGTGAATTTAATATCGGATTTAGTAAGAGATAGTAAGGGAAAAAATCTATAGCCTTCCATTTCCTACAAAATCCGAGTACTTACATATTAAGATTATTGTGTATTAAATTTCTAATAATCTCTTATTAAATTATATACTTTGTTATAAATTGTCCGATATTAAATACATACGAAGAAGTCACAGAACAATTTCTCTCTCTTTCTAATCTACCGTACCGAATATCGATCGATACTGTAGATATATTAATAAAATCTACCGAATACCGATTGGTAGATGGTATATACCGAATATCGAACCGGCGGTAGATTTATCTACCGAATCCCAGCTCTGCTACTTAGTAATTGGAATTTGATTCCGTCCTAAATTAATTGTTTCTTTTATGCTTAGGTTGAGACATTGTCAAATGTGAAATATCTGGGATTGGATCCGTTGTGAACCGGATCGTTTGAATGGATTTTAATGAATAACTATCTTTGCCGTTCACTACCTGTGGAAAGAGCTGTGAAACGCCGGCGTCTTCAAAACTTTATGGATATAATCAACGTCATAGATATATATATATACTATGGCGTCAAGAAAAAAAGTCCCTTATGTTTAAGACCAAGATAAATATACAATTTAATTTTATGTGTCTATTTTTTGAAGAACAAATTAGCAATATGGAAATTAAATGTGTATAGTAAACGTAATTAAAAGAATCCCTGTAGGAGATGCTATTTAAAAAAATGGTTGCTATGTCAGCACTTAGTTTCATCTATTGGCAATAAATATTATTGACGAATTTTTTAAATAAAATAACAAACTCATAAATGTACATTATTTATATTTTGTATAAGTAACTTTATCAAAATGAGCTATTACAAAAAGTTTTGCTTCATTACGAAACATTTGTACGCAATTTGAGGGAAAAGAGTCAAAAACCATTTTTCTACGACTATTTTGTTTCTAATGACGTAATTTTTCGCATATTAGGTAAATTTTTTGGTGCCTATTAATCCCCTCTAGCGTACACTCTCATTCTCCATGAATGGTATAATTTTCTTTTTATATATTTAATGATAAAATCAGTTAATATATATCTTTCAAAATACTTTGAAAGGAGAAAATTATTAAAAAAAGAAATTATTAATATATGTATATATATAGTGTTATATGAGAGAAATCCATAGAAACAAATAGTAAGTGTCACGAATATTATCTCAATAAAAATTATTATGAATACTTATTATGTTTTTTAAAAGTCCATTCTCATCTATACGAAAGGTATTCAACAAAAAAATATTAAAGAATCCCAGTAAGAGAGGGGGAAAATCCTACCACTAAAGGACCAGAAGACCCGTAGGGTGATAAAAACAAACACTCAAGAGAACGCCGTTAGCTCAATGAAAGCCTGAATTGAATGCTGAGTAGGTTCGACTTCTTCCAAGTGAAATAGAAAAGCGATTCTTAGATTTGTGGACCTCTAATTGTATGTAACATGCTGATGTGTCATATGCACACGGCCAGGCAATTGGAACAAAAAGGTAAATAAACCCATCTAAATATCCTCATATTTCTTTAATGTATTTAAAAACTTGTAAAAGTAAGTAGTAATTATATTAATAATAATAATTTGTTATATGAGATCCATTACAAAGGGGAGGGAGGGAGAGAGGGAGCGAATGGAATAATGCCAAGGGCTCAATAAATCATATATATTCACATTTATTATATAAAAAGAAGTTCATGTAAATAATTCATGAGATGATTACCATCCAGGGGTACTCGCCGCGAGCCGCCGCATTCGTCGTGTATTCCGATCCTGATCCCGGATTTTCTTTCCATCTCCGCATCCGTGAGCGTCTCCAAGAATGGACTCCATGAATCCGCCTCACTCTGATTCCGAAAGGCCATGCCCACCATAGGCAAATGATTCTCACTAAAGGCATAGGTCTTCCTATGCCAGGCCAGCTGGCCCCGTATGGAATACGCAATGGCAGTCACAAACTCTCCTCCAAGGCTCAGATCCGAGCAAATCTTCTTGGCAAACTCCTCGGGGCTATTCCGCTCCTCCGCAAGATCCCATTCAAACTGATCCACAAGAGATATGTTCCCCACATGGATATTGAGCTGGATGATGACGCGCTGATCGGAGCCGGGTGAGCCATCGTTGCCGCCGCCGCGGCTTCGGAGCATGGGTAGGTCTCGATTTGTTGATTTATGGCAGCGGAAATGGCCGGCACAAAGTGTAGTGGGTTGAGGTCCAAGTCGTCACAGAGGATTTCAGCAAATGCTCTGGCGCAATGAGGGCTTCATTCTTGTTCCACATGAGAGTGTCACGGAGCTTTTGCCCTTCAAGTCCATGTCGATCCGTATGGGCACGAGTTCATCCATATTGAGTGCATTATCATGAACAGAGGGAGGATCCGTGTCATCAAAGCAGAGGGGGAAGGTGCGGACTTTCTTGTGAGTGACGCGGTTGCGATTGATGGCGTGGCCTGTGGAACGGCGTCGAGGTGGGAGGAGTTTGACATGGATGGTATGTAATTCGTCACTTTTGAGGAGGCCTTGCTGTTCTTAAGGGGTGTTGAGGAAGAGGATGAACCGTCAGGGACGGAACCGGATTGGAGGGAGGAACCGGAACGGGCTTCATGGATCCGATGGCTGCGGAGGATGCTCCTCCACCACCGCCACCACCCGTCCAGGAGCCGCGGAACTGCTCGTCATTACCGTGAAGGAGGTCTTCCACCTAGAAGATGAAAATTTGAATCAGAAAAATAAGGAGTTAAGTCTATTGGGATTTTAAAAAAATGAATGAGAATTTGTTATTAGCCTTTTATTATATATCTTTCATTCCCTCACTTTGACCCCAAGGAGGCTATACTTTTCTTAACCAGCCTTGAAAAAGTGAGATTTATAAAATAATTGGTGGTGTTTACTCCTTTATAGCATCATGATCACCAAGCCTTTTTTTTCTCTTAATCAACACTGAATAGCATCTCTTATATGTAGAGTGCAAATCCAGCTAACAAAAACACACACTATTGGGGATTTCTATTTCCTTAAATAATTTGTAATAATTTGTTAACTTATTTATTTATATCTCACTTAGTAGTGGACTTCATTCATTGATACGGATCTATTATTCCGGATGGGTTATGATTGTCTGTCGTATGACCTAATATAGAAAGAGAATAAAAAGCTGTCGATTGGGAGTATGACAGTCAACAAAAAGGGAATATCAAAGACCACAAAATACACAAGGAATCATGTTGTTTGCAAAGAAGCCTAAGAATTGGCGATGGAAACACCTGATATAAAAAAACCATTCATTTGTGTATTTTTTTATGAATAAAACATGATAACACATTTTTTTTAAATGAATTCATTATTTGAGGGATATTTTGGAGGTTCTTTAAAGAAATTATCATGTTTCTTTTAAAGGTGTTTATTTTATAGTAAAATATAAGCAAATACAAAATATTATTTTTCTATTATATTTTTTGTGGATTTTTTGAGTAGTTTGAATGATATTCGTTTAAAAGTTTTATAATTTGTCCGACTTCCGTTCTTTATAATAATCAACAAAAAGGCCGTTATTAGCAAAATTTTATATTGACAGTAAAAGCTTGGATCTCTTTTATTTGAGGATTCTGTATTTTATAGCGAACGATTCAGAGATATACATCATTATTTTAATGCATTAAGTCTTTGTTTTATACGGGCTTTTGGTCTTATTGAATACCCATTCAAGGACCAAGAAAATAATTCAATTTTTTCTGCCATTTAAGTATATATATATATTATATACACAATAATTGTATTAACTGATTCATCTCAGAGGATATCTTTTAATATAAACAAAAATAATAATTTAAAAATAAATTGTGAAAAAACGAGATTTATTATTCTTTTCATTTAATAGATTCTTTTCCCTCAACTTTCTCACCTCTTTGGCTTTGAGGAGCGAGATGGAGGATGCCGCCACGTGTTGGGAGTGTCCCATTTCAATGAGTCGCTTCCGCTCGTCATTCGTGAGATTTCGTCGGGTGAGGCCGGGATATCGTTTATAGAGGGCTCCCGGAAGAGCCGAAGGTAGTTTCCCACTTCTGAGCGATCATATACTCTTCTTCTCCATCCGAGAGGGAAAAAACCAGGGGCTTCTCTCCGGTAAGTCTTCAACATCCTCATAAATGAATCTGAAAGTCTTAAAAAAACGAACCAAACGCCGAAACAAAAACAAACGCTTGGAGTTATAATGAAAGAGAGAGAAAGAGACAGAGGAAGAGAATGACAGAGAAAGAGAACGGCCATAATATAATAATCAAACGGAGAGAAGGGGGGAAAAAAGGAAGAAGAAGAAAAGTAAAAAAAGAAGGATCATCAACTTTACGGGTTTGAGGGATAAAGGAGGAAAGTGCGAGCAATATAAAATGTTAATTAGTTATTAACTCATACCTCCACCTGTATAAATGATGTGTGTTTATCTTTTTAGGTACAAAATAAGTATATAAACAAAAGTTAGACATGATGTCATTGGACTAAAGGAGTATAAAAGGAGAATAAGTAATAAAAAATCATGAACAAAGAATCACCGATTATAATATAGCGATATATAGTTCGGTGGAAAGAAAACAACAGAAAAATAGACTAATAAATAATATGAACTTTATATCATGTCATTATTCACTCAATTTAATGAGAAATCGAATTTTAAACAATCTTAGATATATTCCACTCAATACTTTGCTACCTGTGTATTTGGGGCATTTCTTCCATGAGTCATCATTTCCTTTTCTATCTGGGGCATTTTTCCCTAGGCCGTTTTTTCCGGTACATTTCTTTCTGGCGGTATATCCTAGGCCATTTCTTCTAATATCCCAGTATATAATATGTCATTACAAACACTCAATGCCATTTGGGCACGAATTTGGTCGTAAATCTTATGGTTTTTTTAATAAGACGCCTCGCTCGGTTTTAATCTTTATTAAATACGTAAATTCTTCTGGCTGATATCACAAATGCCGTGATAAGATAAAGCTTGGGCTTCCATAATTCTTCTCACGGCAAGTCGATTACACTAAACGTTTCTCAATTTGGTTCATGAAGACCCTCCGTCAGAAGACTTTGGACCTGAACTACAAGCCGTGTTAGACTTTCAGACAATCTATCTTAATTATTGATATTGGAAAACTAACAATGAGCTTTTTTTAAAACAATAAATATGATGCGACAAAGGAACAGTTGCTACCGAATACGATAAAAATCGGTACGGTATATTTGAAAGTATGACTTTCGTGACATTCACACAGAGATATAAAGATATAGAGAGCTTATTCCCTCCAATAGCAGAGAAACATCCGCGTTCAGCTGTCGCTGTGCCCAAGCGCTCCCTTGTGGGAAGAAACTTGAACTTAATAAAATAAATAACATTTCGGCAGCCCAATCAAGGTCTGTTTAATATTATACAGACCTTGGCTCCAATGGTGCAAAATGTATGAAGCAATATATAGTCAAGCCCCTCACTAGCTGCCACTCAAGGAAACCACAAAAATGACCCTTAATTTAACATTATTTAAGACGAATAAAACTTGTTTTTTCTTTTCAGGGGAAAATTTAGAGGGTGGTATTGGACGAGTGATTACTATACAAACACGTGACCGCACACGTAAGTTTGCAATGCATCACCAATCAAATTATAGCTCTTAATGGCAGAGCTGGGTTCGGTAGAAAAATCTAATTGGGGTACGGTTGTGTTGGGGATAGCTTTTAATAAAAAAATATATGATTAGTATATTAATATCCCAGAGTCGTCGTCGTCGTCGCCAATTAGGTTGCAGGGTCAGGAAGAATATTAAAGAACGACACGTGTGAGAGGGTCATGACCGAAGGCAACTTTAACATCACAGTAATAGGAAAAGAAGAAAATATCACACACGGAAGAGGAAAAGAGTGGGACACAGTATGTATGACGTCAGGTGTCTTCCAACGTGACGTCAGGGGCATAACAGGTGTAAAGTTGTGTTCAATCGATATAAGTAGATTGTAATAAATCTATCGATTGGAGTGATATGCTATTATTTTTTTAAAAGCGCTATAACAAATAAATTATTTTGCGGCCTATAATAAGGATATGTTTTAAGATGTTTTATTTATCTTATTAGGTTAACATAAGAACGGAAGTAAATTCATTAACATTTTTTCATATCCTTTTCTTAAATTCAAAAATCACATGACCTATTTCTCCCTTCAAAGATAAACATCGAACTAAGAAAGGTCCAATTTAAAGAAATGGGAATATTGCTGTTAATCTAAATTACTCGAGTTTTTATTTGCACAGGGATGGCGTCAGGAGTATAGCATATAGAGATAGATGAGAGTCACAATTTTGAAGAAGGGAACTCTTTAGCAGTTTTAGCAGTGTTCAAATTAAAAATGTTCTATTGGAGCCAGCGGAGGACTTCCCTCAGGGAATGCTGTTGAGACACATAGGTCTTACAAGTACGCAATTGAAGCATGTGTTTTTTTTATGTTTGACTGGTTTATTTTTTTGTTAAAAAATGTATGATTTTAGCTTTTAAATATATAAACTCTTTGATATCAACACTACCAATCGTGCTTCTTCTATGGGATTATCAAAAGGATGCCTAGAAAAACGCCCCAGGAAAATACGGTCTAGGAAGAAATAACCCCAAAAATGGAGTGGGAAGAAATGACCCAGATAGAAAAGGAAGATAATGATACATGAAAAATGGTCCAAATGCATAAGTATTTAATGGAATGCACCAATATTATGAGAATACTGCTTCTAAGCAAGATATTATGATAATATGTGTCCTTGTTTTGTTTGTTTAGCTCCTAGAATAGACCCACCTCACCGGAACCTAATCGGTATAGTAGTGACATATCTAGTAGCCATTGTCTTTATTAATAAAAATATTATTAAAAGTGCATAAACAATAAAATGTTCTAAAAATATAATCCTCCAGAGACAATCTTCGTTCCCGAGATTTCCCTCGAGTTGTCTATCTTCTGTCGTGTAAGAGGACAATTGTAGATGAGGTGAGTTGGAGTTTCCTCGTCGTCGTTACAGAGCCGGCGGCAAGTGGGCCTCAACCTTCCCCATCTTAAAGAGATGCCGATTTAGATCAATGTGACCGCTCACCATTCCAACAATGACAGAGATTTGGTTTCTCTTGAAACTGAATATCTTTTTTCCAACATAGGGCTCTGTGATGAACAGTTTTGTTTGACGACAACACTTCATTCTTTGCCATGCAATTCGCCATTCTTTCAAGGATTCTTGTCTAAGAGCATCTGGCACTGAGATGGGTGTATCTCTCATGGCGCCATCCTTGTGCTAACATATCGGCGTATTCATTCCCGGTGCTATCGTTGTGTCCTCTGATACATCCTAACGTGATTTTACACGCGAGAATTTCTGCACTCAAAAGGTCACCTGGTTTAATGTCCAGACTATTGATAGCCGAAATGCTGTCAGAAAGGATTATTATTCTCATTCGTTCAATTTTTCCCCCACTGCGATTACTACACTTGATTCTGATGGCTTCCACTTCAGCTTGTTTGTGTCTTCAAGTTTTAAGGACTTTTGATCAAGTACTTTGTCCCCACACGTTATAATGATTTCCTTATTACCTCCGCCGAAGGAGGTATTGTTTTCACTGGCGTTGGTTTGTTTGTCAGCAGGATAACTCAAAAGTACGGAACGGATTCGGATGAAACTTTGGGAGTGTTGGAAATGCCAAAAGGAACAAGTGATTAAGTTTTGGCATCTCTGAGTGCAGAATTAAGATGCAAAATGAGCTAAATACTAATAAATATTTCAAGTTAGCCTACTCTGCCAATAGATGTCGCTGTGCTGTGAAATCGGGTGCGGGAGCGTCTTCCTCTCGGAATTTCCGTCGAGGGGAACCCTCCCCCGTCCCTCTACGCCACCCCAGTCGTGAAAAATCTGCCTCGGAAGGCTCATAAGGACCCGTGACGGCGGAGGTTTGCACTCTTTGAGTGTATATATGCCTCTAGTTGTTATTATTAGACGTGGCAAATATTTATTTGGGCCATTTTAGCCATATGTCATCATTTTCCTTTTTTTTATCTTGGGCCATTCTTCCAATGAGAAAAGAACGCCTACAAACAAACCCCCACTTTTATTGTCCACTCCATAAAAACCAAGTCCCACCACAAGTACATAGAAAAAAAGAAACACACAACACTTAAAAATGATTAAAACTAATTAAATAATTTTATTGAGATGAAAAAATATATATTATAATATTATTATTATTATTTTGATCCTTTGACTAGTTTGAGACAAGGTTTTATTATTATTATTAATATTATTTCACATGTCGCTCGGGAGGACATCAATAGTAGAGTAAGAAGTAGTAAAATACTTTTATGAATAATAGTAGAATATTGGGGGGAAAATAAAGATGAAAACTCTAAGGTATTATTAATAAATATCTAAAACAAATATATATATATATAATTGAGTATTATTATGACAATCATTTATTACTACTATTAATAGGAAAATATTTGCTGTGTTACTACACATAAGACTCTTGGTCCGAGTCCTGTTCGGCTTTATTAGGGGAGGAGGGGGCTGTGCGGCATAGAGTATGTTATTGGCATCACAAATGATGCTATTATTATTATTATTACTAGTCTCAGTCCCTCCTGCTAGGCGTCTTTGATCCAAGTGGTGAGGATAGCCTCGTCCAGAGAGGTTCCCATAGTTACGGTTATGTTACTGTTCCTTGTTGCTTCTGTGTCCTGATTAAAGAAGGATCGAAGCTGTGAGACGCTCAGTTGATTTCTCCTTGAACCAGGGGATCCCGCCGCCGGAGGGATGATGCGATTGATGCTGGCTCTCCAATCGTCGAGCACGGGGTTGGATCGAGCGGCGAATAAATGGTCGGGTATGCTGCTGCTGCTGGGATGCCCCCGCTGGTTTCCGCTGTAGTAATCAGACTGAAAGCGGTGGGTGGGCGACATGTCCATGAGGGTATGACCATGATGATGATGTCCATCCGAGGAGACGTCCACATCAGAGGAGTCGGATTCGGAATCCGAGGAATATAAGGAGAAAAAGTCCTTTTCCTCCGTTTGCGTTTCCACGCTGCGCGTGCTTTTGGCCACGTTGGTTGCCACTATGCGTGTCACACTTCGTTTTTTATTGCTGGCACTACTGCTTGAATGATTGGTGACTGGTTCATCGGAGACGATGGTGACGGCTGTGCTGCCTTGATGAGTGTTGTAATTCGCCGGATCACTACTATCGTTGTCTCTTAAATCCTCACAGTTCACATAGGTGTCCTCATACTTCCTTTGTCGCTGCTTTGGCGGAGGGGGGGTCGCTCAGTCTTGGGGGAAGGGGTGGGGGATCAAAGAGAAGGCCCTGCTCATGCTCAAACTCCTCGTCCTCAATGCAGAAGCTATTGGCACCCTTTAATAGTCGCTGTCGGGACATGGTTCCTCGTAGCCCGGGGGTGTGACGCCGTCCACAAAGTTCTGGTTGGGGTCGATATTCCTCATCTGTGGAACAGGTTGAGCTGGAGTTCAGACGCGTCGTGGAGACAGAGCGATACCAGAGGGAGGAGGAGGCGTGGTGTGAGCTGATTGGGGATGGGAATATGTGATGATGCGTGGACTTTTTGCCTGCGGCGGTATTGACGGAATTGACCGCGTGACGATGTTGTTGCCGGATGAAGTAGAGGATGATATTAAGGGAGGTGGAGGTGCTTTGCCCTTGCGATGTAGAACGGGTCGCCGCTTTCGGCTCTCGTCCCCCGGGGATTTTGAGCCTTCCAATATGACTAAGCTTTCTTCAGAGGCCGTTCGACGAAGAATGCGAGAGACGATGACGCGATGTGACTGCTCGCTCTGAGGCGTTCGTCCGTCCCCAATGGGAATGTGTATTTTGTTTGAGGATGTTTAATGATCATTTTCTGTTTGGGATGCTGATTCACGCCACCCGAGCCATTGGATAAGGAACAGAAGTCGTCGGAGCTGAAGGAATTATTGTTGTTGTTGTTGCCGCCAAGGTGACTTTGATTGACCTCTCCGTTACTTTCGAATAGGAAGAGCTGTGAGTCTGAGGTAGTTAGGCCAGAGTCGTGGCTGAGGTTATTAAGGGACGAGAGCTCACCACCAGGGCGTCGATGGGGCACGGATGTGCCCAGGAGCCGAGGGGTCTCTTCATCCAGAACGGGCTCGGGGTCTAAGAGACTCTCTGAAAGAAGAAAAAAATTCGTAGAAAATAAAACCCAAAAATGTATTTTACAATTTAATAAATAGCGTATACACTTACATATATGTACCGTGATGTCATTGTTGACGTTACGATAAGTAATTACTTTAAATATCATAGTATTATGCACACTTTACAATTTAGAGCTAATAAAATGGTTTATAGTGATTAAAATACTAAGTTATTAATTTTTTATATTTCAGCATGGAATATGAGGTTCAAACGGTTGAAAGCATCTATTTATCGTGACGTCAGAGATTAAAGACCTTATCTGCTAACGGTGTCCAGTAATTTCATCGCAAGTAAATTTGTGCAGAGCTTTTTATAGCCGTTTTTTGTCGCGGGTAAATACATCACTTGCTCTTTTATAGTCAGTCAATTTTGTAGTTCTTCTTTTTGTCGCGGGTAAATTGTGTCCCAAGCTTTTTGTAGTGAAGTATTTTTGTCGTTCTTCTTTTTTTCGTAGGTAATTTTGTCGCCAAGCTTTTTTGTAGTGAAGCATTTTCCGCGCTGTTTATTTTTTACTTTGTGACCTATTCATGGGGACTCTGTCTGGGGTCCCATGGGGTTTGAATCTACTGCTGACATTTTTAGGGAGAAAAGACACGCGGCTTAAGGGTTGTGCACACCTTAGCCTCGGGTGTTCCGCCGCGAGTCCTATGGGATTGAAATCGACCGCCGACTCTTATTAAGGGGGAAAACACCCGGCCTAAGACTTTCGTAGACCATAATCTAACGGAATGCGCCAACTTTAACCGGATGTCCATGGGTTTGAAATCGACCACCGACCCTTCTTAAGAGGAAACCACCGGCCTAAAAAAAATATACCCTAATTTAAAGGATTGCGCCGGGCTTAGTCGGGTGCCCCATGGGTTCGAAATCTACTGCAGACCCTTCTGGCGTAAAAAACAACTCAAGAGTTTTTCAGACACTAATTTCGCGTGTACCCTCTTCTTTATCTGAGGGTCTAAGGGTTGGAGTCCACCGCCGACTCCTCTTAAATGTAAAACAACGGGGTTAAGTGGTTTTCAGACCTACATCTTGCAAGATATGCATGCCTCATCCGAAAGACTATGTAGAAATACACGGCTGACCCTTGAAGGAGGAAAAAGAGTTTTGTATAATCTAATCTCGGGGGGGGGGGGGGGGGATTTACGCCAGTCTCAGCCGGGGGTTCTATAACGTTGAAATCCACCGTTGACCCTGCGTAGATTTCAACTCGCGGCGGAACACCCGAGGCTAAGGTGTGCACAACCCTTAGCCTCGCGGTCTTTCTCCCTAAAAATGTCAGCGGTAGATTCAAACCCCATGGGACCCCAGACAGAGTCCCAGTGAATAGGTCCACAAAGTAAAAAAAAACAGCGCGCGGAAAATGCTTCACTACCAAAAAGCTTGGCGACAAAATTACCTACGAAAAAAGAAGAACGACAAAAATACTTCACTACAAAAAGCTTGGCGACAAATTTACCCGCGACAAAAAGAAGAACTACAAAATTGACTGACTATAAAAGAGCGAGCGATGTATTTACCCGCGACCAAAAAAAACGGCTATAAAAAGCTCCGCGACAAATTTACTCGCGATGAATTACAGTAAACCTCTGCTAACTACTACTTTACACATTTAAAGCTAGATACTAATGACAATAAGTATTGTTTAAAATATGCTGTATTTGATGCTAATAGTGATATAAAAATACTAAGTTGTCTGAGGATTTGAGTTTTATATAATATATATATTTAACGCTCTTGCATTGCTCAAAATTCTTACCTCAGAGTTGATAAGCATCATCATGTTGCTCCCGCCCGTGGAGCTCCCGTTCTCCTCACATATGAAGAGGGATGGAATCTCGGTCCAAAGAGAGCCTCGTACTCCTCATGAGTGTTTTGGTAAGACAGGAGACGTCTTTGGAATAGTTTTGCTCCATCATGACCTTGGAGTCCGTGCACCAGAGCAAGAGGGACCACGCAAATCCCTAAATTGGAGGCACTCATCATATTGATCTAAGGGCAGAGAAAACAAAAAAATGGTTAATGGGTTAATTTTCCCGATATTTATCATTTGCATATGTGTCTCTGAATACAGTCCCAAGATCTCTGACTCCCCCCTTTCTTCATCATGATAATAAACACAGAGATATAAAGATATAGAGAGCTTATTGGACTCGTCAGAGAAATACGTCATTGTGTCAAGAATATAGCTGAACGAGGATGCTTCTTTGCTCTTGGAGGGAAGAGAAATACGTCATTGTGATATGTTTATATCTCTATAATACTTACGATGACGTAGATGCAATTACTTTGTTTATAGTGGACACACAGAATACAGCTGAACGATGATGTTTCTCTGCTTATGACGTGAATACGCTTTCTACCTATCTTTATATCTCTTGTATAAAACACTTCACTTTTATATTTCAACCATAGAGATATAAAGATATAGAGAGCTGATTCCCTTAAGAGCAGAGAAACATAACGTTCAGCTGTATTCTGTGTGTCCATTTAACAAAGTGTAGCAGATTGACCTGCTTATAACAGCAAGTCAAGCTACACTCTTTCTCACACTCATCAGGTTCTTAATCTCTTAAGTACTCTTGCCTGCAACTATAAAAGGCCAGGCAAGAACTAATAAACACAACTCTTTTACTTTATAACTGAGTCGTCATTTCTCCTCCTCCCTCGCGCTACATATACAGATATCATAGAGATAGATTATATCTCTATGATCAGCTTACGATGACGTAGATCAAATTACTTTGTCTATAGTGGACACAAAAATATCTCTATGAAAAATACAGTCTATATCTTTTTATCTCTATGATTTCAACTGACCCGCAGTCGCAGCTGGCTCTTTCACAACAAACACTCCCCCATGACCTTAGCTGACGTCACTACAGCATATTATATAAAGTAAATCAAGGAAGAACCCTCATTGATCCAAGAAGAACAAGTAAAAAAGTTGTGAATAATGTGTGGAGTTTTAGTTTAATTGATATTTTAATAATGGAAAAAAAAAAACTTGTCAACGAAATGTAAGTTAAATGTATTTTATTACACTTCTCTACTGTAAAATTTTTAACTAGATATAACCAAAAATAGGGAACATTTTAAACTACTTTATTTTATTTGTACGCATTTCCCAAATTTAAAGATAAATTGTACTTTAATGTGTAATTTTGTTTAAAAGTCCAATTCACTTTAATTATAAAATATATTTATAAAATCCTTTTTTTTAATTTATACTTAAAGAATATAAGTTTATATGAGGTTTTTATTACACATATTAT
>CP045910.1:2073042-2085073 GCA_013387185.1 Caligus rogercresseyi
GTCAAAATTGACTGCAAATTAAAATTCAGATCTGCAAACCCTATCTTTAGAAGGAGACTTTCGATAAAAAAGGGATTTATAAGGATAATATGAAGTATCTCAATATTTTAATTAACACATCTGAGTCTTATGTACAGATATGTGGTTTGAAATATCTTAAACTATTATTTGATTATGTTTCTAATTGGCAATAGCAAAGTAAGGATTTTATTTATTTTTTTTATTGGACCATACCAGGAAGAAATTAGTTTTATTACCTCAAACTCTCAGTATTTTTTTAATAAATAATCTAGTCCCTATTCCTATTAATTTTTACTTCTTTAATAGATTGTTATGTTAACAATAAAGACCGTTTTGATCCACTGTAATCACTATTGTATGATTTAATAAAGCTGTACCTTGGCACAAAAAAAATATGAGTCTTATGGCTCAGCTATAAGTGATCTCCATCACTAAACCACTTTCCTTCAAGCAAAAGACCAATTCATTATCATGATTGTTTTTTTTCTTGTTCTTTCAGGTGAAGAGTCTATCCGTGACGGTCCGCGATGACGCTCGGGCCTGTGTGAGCAGTGCCCTGCGTTCACTGAGATCCTGGGCGTGAACCGTTCCCCTCCGAGCCCTCTGGTTGACTCCGCAGCGGAGTATCAGCTCTGGGTCCGACCAAGTCCGAGGAGGCCCCCTATCCACTCATCGGACATGAGATTCCCTAGTCATTAAGCTCTTTTGGACGCGACAGGCGTTTATCAATAGCCGAATCAAAAGAGCTTTGATGAGTATCGGGCAGGGTGCCGGTGCTCATTCATTCTTAGGTAAGAGCCTGAATGAATGGCATATCCAAATCCTCTACACAAATTCAGATATAAAATCTTCTGCCATAGGGTCACTTTTTTTTGCTCCCTTGAGTGTCGCTACTCACAGCAGGTTTGATTATATATTTATTGAGTCATTCGTATTATAAACCTTCTGTGTACAGCGGTCACTACTCTCCAAAGATCCATTCTTTGAATTCCTTTGATTTGCCAGCCACTAGTGTCACTTTTTTTTTTTGGCTCCCTTGAGTGTCCGCTACTCACAGAGGTTTGATTATATATTATTGAGTCATTAGTATTATAAACCTTCTGTGTACAGCGGTCACTACTCTCCAAAGATCCATTCTTTGAATTCCTTTGATTTGCCAGCACTAGTGTCACTTTTTTTTTTGGCTCCCTTGAGTGTCCGCTACTCACAGCATTTGTATTATATATTTATTGAGTCATTAAGTATTATAAACCTTCTGTGTACAGCGGTCACTACTCTTCCAAAGATCCATTCTTTGAATTCCTTTGATTTGCCAGCCACTAGTGTGGCAGGTTTGACTGTAGTTAGAATAGAGGCCGATCGGTAGTGGATTTTTAAGGCCGATATAATACAGTCGGCCCTCGGTATTTCGTCCCTCGACATTTCGCAGTTCTTTTACTACGCGACGACGGCTTGGCTCCCGTTTTATCACGGCAGAACGTCCCCATATATGAACTCAATGGCAGAATTTTCACACAAATATATATCAACATCGCGACCCTCATATATATCGCGGTGGTCGTGTAGTGGATACGGGCCGTTGCGACTTTGCGAGGAACGACTGTATCAATAAGGTTTTTTTTGAATAAAAAAATCTGAAAGCTCACAAATCTATATTTGTTGTCAATTACTGAGATCAAATTTAAAATGCTTAAGTTAGACAATATTTAATAGATAGGGCAAAGTATCTATATGCTATATCCAGGGCTGTAAGAATATGAAATCGACTTTATGGGCATAAATGATCGTTTAACTCAGTGGTTCCCAACTGGATTCGGCTCGTGGACCCTAACGGTCTTCGGGCACTTTCCGTTGACCCCGCCTCAATTTTGTCAAAAACGCGAATTTCAATCGAGACATCTGCGACTACAATTATATTTTATTTTTGACTTATATCAGGCTTGTGAGCGTTCAGTTTTTTGCGTTCAGCGCTTAAAAAAAAAATAGCGTCCGTTCAATGTTTTTGCGTTCAGCGTTCCGTTTAGCGTTCAGTGTCGACGTTTTTTTTTAGAAAAGAATCTCCAGAAAAAGTGAGGACGTTTTTTTTAGAAAAGAAAAAAAAGTGACGACGTTTTTTTAGAAAATAATTTCCAAAAAATGTGATGAAGTTTTTTATATAGAAAAGTGAGAACGTTTTTTTAGAAAAGAAAAAAAGTGAGAACGTTTTTTTTAGAAAAAATTTCCAAAAAATGTGATGACATTTTTTAAAGAAAAGAATAGAGAAAAAAAATGATCATTACACGTGGACCCCGGCCAGGCCTTCGTCCACTGGACCACGGTTTTAACCAATATAATGCATGATTGGCCTTTTTTTTTCTTCATATTTATCGCATATTTTGTCAATCTTTCGTGTAGGTTGCGACTTATTTTCTTATAAAAAATATCTTCACTAAAGCGGCCTTTATAGACTTTTTTAAAGAAAACAAAAAAATGCCCTCATTGTGGTCCATATTGGCATTAAAAAACATGAATTGAACTCCCTTTCTAAGCAAAAAAAGTCGTCGTTTTTCGCCCAAATGTATGTGTTTTTATATTTTAGCGGGTTTTTTTTTGCATATTTAGTTAATTTTTAGCATATTTCTGGCTATATATACGAAATTATTTTAGCTCCAAATTCCTACAGCCCTGATTATAATATCCATTTTGTTCCCATTTGTTGCCAGAAGGAAAATGAAAGCTTGGCTATACTCGCTGCTAGACGTTTTTTTAAGTTAAAGCGTCGCATATGACTACTATGAGTACCCCTGTAAAATGAATTAAGCTTATTCTCGCCTATTTAATTAAATGAAAATATATTTTTAAATAGATTAACATACATTTAAATCCCCTTAAAAATAATAAATTACCTTTTGAAAAAAATGAAATCATAAAAAGCAAGTTTTTTCTATATCGGCAACTTTCGGTGCTGAAATTTGCAGACACCGATGATTTATCTTGTAATATCTGCGCGAATAAAGCAGTCGGCACCTCTATTACAAACCATTTACATTCTAAGAGCATTAAAAAGGCTTTATTTTGTCGGAATTCGACTCATTCCTAAAGTGAAGTTGGGATCATGAATCAAGGATAGCTTATGAGTTGATACTTTTTAATCATTTGTAGTGGTTTTTGTTTTGGTTTTTTTAAATTGTGGTAGCGATTAAAATATTTTATTTATTTATATCATTTGTTGATTCTCAATATCAGAGCTGTGTTCATCTGTGAGGAGATTTATGCTCCGAAATGTTGTCATTGTGAGAAAATATGCAATTAAGTGCAAATAATGCAGTAATATGCATAAATACATTGATTCCTAGCAATGTTTATTTGGGATTATCTATTGAGGACATACATAAAAAATAATTAGGAAATATTTTTTGTGAAAAAAATTTTTTTTTTTTTTTGAACATAATTATTTTATTTTTCATAGGAAAACCGGTGTGACCTATAGCAACGGAGGAGAGGATGTCGCCTCCAAGAACAAATTAAAGAAGGTCAAGTCATCCATGAAGCTCCAACGGGTCTTTCGCCGGGCCTCCAAGCACAATGATCTACTCCTAGACGCCTCTGATAACAAGAAATCAGCAGCCGAAGAAGGAAAGGTCTTTGGGCGGCCCCTGGAAGAGGTCGTCTCCAGGGATGAGGCTCTTCCCTCCGCGATTATTGTGAGTACATTCTTAAGGCTGGAATGAATTAAAGAAACTTGCTAATACATATATGTATATTTTAACTTAAACTATTGAAATCATGATTTAACAGAAATAAATTGTTTTATAACAAACAATAAATTATTATTAAGGGGATAATCATACAAATTATTATTTTAGTTATTTTACATTGATTAGTTTGGAATTTAACCGACTTATGGATTGTACTTATTAGCCATGATTTCTTCATTTGTGAATCTGACTTATGAAATTGTAAAAATTTACGGCAATTTACAAAAATTGCTACAAGAAGATATGTTTTCATGGAGTGATTAACCTCCAGTAATCCTATTATTCTTACTCACGCCAACAAGATATTTGTAACATAGATTTTTGATGACATAAGCGAAAAGAACCCATAGAGACATTAAGAGTTAGGGAGCTATTTCCCTTCAATAGCAGAGAAACATCGTCGTTCAGCTATCGCCCTTGCCCAAACCAAACATAGTCATTTGACACCGTCGTCGTACGTTGATCATAGATATAGAAATATTTGTTACTATTGGGCAATATGACGTATGTCTCTGAAGAATCCAATAAGCCTCTATGTCTTTATATCTCTGGCAATAGCAGAGAAACATCGTCCTTCAGCTGTCGCTATTGCCCAATATAAACAAAGTAATTTGATCTACGTCATCGTAAGTTGATAATCGAGAGTGAATTTTTTTTCATTGGACAATGTGACGTATTTCTCTGAAGAATCCAATAAGCACTCTATGTCTATATATCTCTAGGAAGTACCATTTTTAAGATGTGTTTCTTCTTGCTGACGCCATTCAAAATACCCGGCAAGCAAAAAATCAGCTCTCGTCTCCATAGGGGATACTTTGTATTACAATATACCTAGGAAACCAAGGACCAGAGCTGTGGACTAACAATCAGGCTTGTGAGCGTTCAGCTTTTTTTGCGTTCCGCGTCCGTTCAGCGTTCAAAATAAATTAGCGTTCCGTTCAGCGTTCCGTTCAATGTTTTTGTGCGTTCAGCGTTACGTTAACGTTCAACGTTCAAATAATACGTAGTGATGACTTTTTTTTAGAAAAGAATTTTCAAAAAAAAGTGAGACGTTTTTTCCGAAAAAAGTCAAGAAATGTTTGAAAAATTGAATGCTGAACGCAAAACACTTTTTTTTGCGTTTCACGTTCAGCGTTCAAAAAAAGTTGTGTTTCCGTTCAGCGAACGTTCATTGAACGTGCGTTCAGCTGAACGCCGTTCATTTTGCGTTCGTTCACAAAGCCTGCTAACAATTAATAATTGGCATTACGGTTGAACGTGGATGTTTATATATGTTTGAGTTTTGATAAAACTACAGAATAACACGTACGATTGCATAATTTCTCTTCATCGTTAGCAGTAGGTTTTGAGTGCAATCTATTTAATTTGCTCTACATCAGTTAAAAAACAATATTATTTTTAATAATTTTTACTCTTAACAATTTTTTTATTTCATTTTTTTATTATCATTTACTCATTTTTTTTTTTGCGCCTTTCCAGGTGATACTAAAGCGGATCCTTTCAGACGGCCCTGAGACCGTGGGTATCTTTCGCCGCTCACCCAATGCTCGAGCCATGCGGGAGCTTCGTGAGAAAATCGATCAAAACGAGAAGATAGATTTTGAGGAATGCTCGTATTTGTTTGTGGCTGCGCTTTTAAAGGACTTCCTTCGATCCCTTCCGGACTGTTTACTTCAATGTCCGAATATGACGAATGGATACGGGTCGTGGCAGAGTACGAGGTTGACAAGGATATCAGAGCATTGAAAAAGTAAGAGAATTTGAATATATATGAGACTACTTAAAAGGACTAGCACCCCCGACAATCACCAAACCTCCCCCCCCCCCCCCCCCGTTACTAATATTTCTTATCCCTTAAAGTAGTCCACTTATGAAGTGTTCTTTTGCATTAGTGTTTGAAAACATGTTCTTAATATCAGTCATATAAACCATATGACCGAACTTGAGTGGTTTTAAACATTAATGCAATTTGTCATATAGAAAACATAGTTAACTTCATAAGTGGACTTGAAGATATATAAAATATAGTAACGGGGGGTAAATGCCCGGGGGGGTGGTATCATAGAGATATAAAGATATAGAGAGCTGATTCCCTTCAATAGCAGAGAAACATCGTCTGTTGTTCCTGTGTGTTCAAAATAAACAAAGTACCGTATTGGCTCGAATATAAGACGGGGGTTTTGTTCTAAAAATAGTACTTTAAAAAAGGGGGTCGTTTATTTTCGCAGATAGACAAAAAACATAATTTTTCAGAGCATGAATGGGGACCTTGTGATCATCCCGGGAGGGATGACCAGCCAACTACAGGTGCTGGTCGTCTTATATTCAGGGTCTTCTTATATTTCGGGCCAATACAGTAATTTGATCTACGTCATCGTACGCTCAGCATGAATTATATCGCTATGATCAGCTTGCGATGACGTAGATCAAATAACTTTGTTTATATTGGACTCACAATACAGATGAAGAGAATAAGCTCTCTATATCTTTTTATCTCCATGGGTGGTATCCATAACTCATGACGACATACGATAACAAAACCTGATTTCTCGAACGTCTTTTTTCTAAAAGAAAAGGATATATTTAAAAGATATATAATCGCAGCTTGGAATAAGGTATATTGAATGTTCAGAATTGTCCGTACAAGGAACACCTGGAAGGAAGCGAGTGTTTTAAAGATAATTTCAATTATAATTGAACTTCAAGCAAACATAAAAGTATTTTTTAATAGCATATTAAGATAAAACATTTATCCAGTGACGTCATTGGTAGTTATTGTTTTTTTATTATAAAATACTGAGTAAAATGAAAAGAATTTTTTTTAATGCCTACAATTTGACTCCTATTTCTATACTCTGAGTAATAGAAAACAAAATGTACTAAAACAATCAAATCTAAACTCTTTTCTAGCAGTTGTGTTTTAATTCAGATGAATGTAAATTTTGTTTGTACTCATACCTAAATAAAATAATGTTTTTTAAATTAAGAAATTATATATTTACTTTTTATACTGTCTTTATAAAAACTAATAATGATTAAAACTGCATGTTTACACTTTCGGCCAATGGCAAACTTCTTGAGCATGCAGTGATTGTTAAGCTTCAATATTGTATATACGCCGTCAAAACAAATTCGTGGATCCATACTAGCATAGCTAAAAAATATTTAGATTTTTTTTTTGGCCATAAGGTGATACTTTATTAATTTCTATAAAGATGTATATATACATACATGATAGAAAGAACATTCTACTGGACAGATAAAACAAGATTCATATAACAAAAAAAGCATAAAGTATATTAAAAAGTAATCAAAAACACTTTCCAATTGGATAAAAACTTTTTTGTAAAACACGGAGATGTAAGTTTATAATATTGGAAATACCAGAAATGTCGTGATCATTGGAGCTTCTTTTGGCATATAAAATTTGCTGGGTTTGGGGTATGATTCCTTTGATGACAGCCTCCATTTGACCAGTGTAAAGTAGTGTTGTCCATCGGGCGCGATTTTGAGCCCGAGCCCGCCCGAAAGACTAATAATTGAGCCCGGCACGAGGCAGAGCCCGATTAGTTTGATATGCGCCCGACTTGCGCCCGCCCGACCATTGGGTAAATATATTAATAGAAGAAAGAAATTCAATTCAACAGATCCAAGAAAAAGTGAGGACGTTTTTTTTTTTAAAGAGGTCTGAGGAAAAAAGTGAAGACGTTTTCTTTTAGGAAGAGGTCATTTTAATTTTTTTTTAGATACAATTAAAAAAGCCGCCCGCATAGCCCGCCCGACTTTCATATTTTTTATGGACAACAACTAGTGTAAAGGGCTATAAAATGGTCCCTCGTTGGAGTATAAAAGTTGTATTGGAGACGGTGACTTTCTCTAGTTTCGGTATAAACTTCCTGTAGCTTGGAGCAATCAAATAAAAAGTGATCGTCGTTTCCCTCTTATCCTGGCAAAATCTACAAAGGAAATTTAGAAATTTTAATGCAACAATGACTGTTTTAATTTATTCTGTTATTTATATACTTATAGGTTTATCTATAATACGATATTTTATGCCTGATACACGAGTTTATGTTTGAGTTAGACATTATTACCATTTATATGCAAGACCTCGAGATAAATCTAATGTAATATATGAATACCCCAAACAACAAAAAAATGATAAAAGTGCATTACAATCTGGCGAATGTACCTTAAGAATCAATTAAAAGCCATTTATTGTCATGACAAACATTATCTATAAAATATTATATTATTTATCAAAAATATTCAATGAAAGTCTTAAATAGAATAATATTATTTTAATATGGTAAAATATGTTAAAATGTGAAATATCTTAAATATGTTTTTTTTTAAATATTATACAAACTTATATGAATTTGTTATATTATATAAGAAGAATTAAACACATAGATTGGGTTATAATTATATATATTTGAATATAGTAATGGCAGACGAATATAAAAGCACATCTAGATGATGGGGGGGGGGGGGGAAAGCTCAACAACGTATTTAACGCTTGTACATAAAATGGCGTCATGAATATCACACAAACACACACACACGCAAAACAGCATCTAATTACTCTGTGGGTTGTCTAATTTTTCACGGCCCTAGATGTGCTATTGATACAGTCAGGCTGCTGCTTAGTCATTTGGCATACGAAAAACAATATGGTATGTATGAATATATTCAAAGGGAACTGCCTCGGAATTAAAGTTCTCAACCCACGATCATCATCGTATTATTTGTATTATTCTTCTTCATTTTATACAGCCCACAAATGAGACTTAATAAGCTGATAGTATAGTGATAATAATGCCTTTAAAATGTTCTTGCATGATGACAGTCTTCTGGGCCCCAAATACTAATATATATATTCATATATTTTCCTAAAAACAATTCTAATGAATGATAAAATATACTACAGTTTATATATATATATCAGTGCTGGGATTCGGGAGAAAAAATCTACTGCTGATTCGATATTGGATAAATACCTTCTACGGTTCGATATCAGTATTCTGTAGGTTCTATTATATATGTACAGTATCGATCGATATTCGGTGCAGTAGATAAGAAGGACAGATAAATTTATTTATGTATCTGCTCTGTGACTTCTTCTATGCATTTAATATCGGACAATTTATAACAAAGAACGATTAAGTTCATAAATTGTTATAATTTGTGACATACCAAATACCATATAATAAGTTTGATACTTGAAATACTACGGTCAGTAGTACCGATTTACATTCGGTAGTCGCAGCTCTGATATATATATAAAATATTTTTATTGAAACAAAAGAAAAATTCCGAGTAAAGTTTTTAACCCTCATTTTTTTGTAAAAATACCCCAAAAGTCATACGTTTCAAAACTTAAGTCTCAAGGTTTGTACGAATATATATACAAATTAAAATCCTTGAGATCCTACTACATGTTGTATCTAATTCTATTACAAAAATACATTTATATTGGTGACATGAGAGGCGATTGGATGGCGGAGGGAAAAGACCGCATCAAGTTTATACATAACTTTTGGTCCGTTGAGGAGACGTTTCCCGTTACTCGATTTCGTTCAAACTTCCACAACTATCATTCTATGTTATATTTATATAGATATATGCATATATATATATATATGAGCTAATTGATCTGTTTTAATGTCTTCTTTTTCATTCATTTCCAGCATGATTTCGAACTTACCCGGATCAACGAAATGACGCTTAAACACTTAATATACATTCTATGAAGGAGATAGCCAATACATCAAATGTAAGTATTCATTAATAATTACCTCCGCCGAAGGAGGTATTGTTTTCGCTGCGTTTGTTGGTTTGTTAGTTTGTTGGTTTGTTGGTTTGTCAGCAGGATAACTCAAAAAGTACCGAACGGATTTGGATGAAACTTTGTGGAGTTGTTAGAAGTGCCAAAGGAACAAGTGATTAAATTTTGGCATCTCTGAGTGCTTATTTAAGCTGCAAAATGAGCTAAATATAATAAATATTTCAAGTTAGCCTACTCTGCCAATAGATGTCGCTGTGCTGTGAAATTGGGTGCCGGGAGCGTGTTCTCTCGGAATTTCCGTCTTGGGGAACCCTCCCCGTCTCTCTAGCCTCCCCAGTCGTGAAAAATCCGCTCGGAAGGCTCATGACGGCGGAGGTTTGCACTCTTGAGTGTATATATGCTCTAGTTATAGTATAGTGTTGTATTCTAAAAAACATAGTAGTTAGAAACACCAATAAATATTTTAGACTAAAATGATTATAATGAATAATAATGTACAGATGACAAACCCCTTCAATTAAAATATTTATCTCTACCTCTCTCTCTCTCTCAAATTTACTTTAATGCATTCTATAATATGGTAATAAAAACCTCATATAAACTTTATATTCTTTAAGTAAAATTAAAAAAAGGATTTATAAATATAATTTCTATAATTAAAAGTGAATTGGACTTTTAAACAAATTACACATTTAAAGTACAATTATCTTTAAATTTGGGGAAATTGCGTACAAATAAAATAAAGTAGTTTAAAAATGTTCCCTATTTTGGTTTATCTATTTAAAATTTTTACAGTAGAAGAAGTGTAATAAATACATTTAACTTACATTTCGTTGACAAGTTGTTGTTTTTTTCATTATTAAAATATCAATTAAACTAAAACTCACACATTTTTCACAACTTTTTTACTTCTTCTTCTTGGATCAATGAGGGCTCCTCATTGATTTACTTTATATAATATGCTGTAGTGACGTCAGCTAAGGTCATGGGGGAGTGTTGTTGTGAAAGAGCCAGGCTGCGACCTGCGGGTCAGTTGAATCATAGAGATAAAAAGACTGTATTTCTAGAGATATTTTTGTGTCCACTATAGACAAAGTAATTTGATCTACGTCATCGTAAGCTGATCATAGAGATATAATCTATCTCTATGATATCTAGTATGTTAGCGCGAAGGAGGAGGAGAAAATGACGACTCAGTTATAAAGAAAAGAGGTGTTTATTAAGTTCTTGCCTGGTCCTTTTTAGTTACAGACAAGAGTACTTAAGAGATTAAGACCCCTGCTGAGGTGTGAGAAAGAGTGGTAGCTTGACTTGCTGTTAATAAGCAGGTCAATCTGCTACACTTTGTTATAATGGACACACAGAATACAGCTGAACGATGTTTCTCTGCTCTTGAAGGGACAGCTCTCTATATCTTTATATCTCTATGGGTGAATAAAAAGTGAAGTGTTTTATTACATAGAGATATAAAGATAGGTAGAAAGCGTATTCCCTTCAATAGCAGAGAAACATCATCGTTCAGCTGTATTCTGTGTGTCCACTATAAACAAAGTAATTGATACTACGTCATCGTAGCTGATCATAAGATATAAACATATCACAATGACGTATTTCTCTTCCCTCCAAGAGCCAAGAAGCATCCTTGTCAGATATATTCTTGACACAATGACGTATTTCTCTGCCGAGTCCACATAAGCTCTCTATATCTTTATATCTCGGTGTTTTATTATCATGTCAAGAAAGGGGGGAGTCAGAGATCTTGGGACTGTATTCAGAGACACATATGCAAAATGATAAATATCGGGAAATAAACCCATTAACTTTTTTTTTGTTTTCTCTGCTCCTTATATCAATATGATGAGTGCCTCCAATTTAGGGATTTGCGTTGGGTCCCTCTGTGCTCTGTGCACGGACTCCAAGGTCATGATGGAGCAAAACTATTCCAAGACGTCTCCTGTCTTATCAAAACACTCATTGAGGAGTACGAGGCTCTCTTGGGACCCCGAGATTCCATCCATCTTCATATGGAGGAAACGGGAGCTCCACGGGCGGGAGCAACATGATGAGGCTTATCAACTCTGAGGGTAAGAATTTTGAGCAATGCAAGAGCGTTAAATATATATTATATAAAAAGTCAAATACTCAGAACAATTTAGTATTTTTTAATCACTATTAGCAATCTAAATACAGCATCTTTTAACAATACTTATTATCTTAGTATCTAGCTTTAAATGTGTAATGTAGTAGTTAGCAGAAAAGGTCTGACGTCACGATAAATAGATGCTTTCACCTTTGGAACCTCATATTTCCATGCTGAAAATATAAAAAATTCAATAATTTAGTATTTAATCACTATCAACCATTTTATTAGCTCTAAATATTGTAAAGTGTTCATAATACTATGATATTTAAAGTAATTAACTTATCGTAACGTCAACAATGACATCACGGTACATATATGTATGTGTATACGGTATTTATTAAG
>CP045910.1:2085173-2095746 GCA_013387185.1 Caligus rogercresseyi
CCTCCTTCCACCTCCTTTTAACTCTTGCGTCTTCACTCTGGCAGGGAAAATTCATTCTTCTTCTTTTCCCTTGTTCTTGTTCTTCTATTATTATTATTTTGGTCAGTGAAAATCCTCTTCTCCTTGGACGAACTCGGAGTAATAATAATAAAATCTCTCTTCCAGCAGCCACCTCAATATCACTTAGATCTATAGTTTCTGCAAGAACCTGTGCTTTGGTGATCCTTTTAAAAAGAGTGACTTTGTGCTTATGTGTTGGTTCTTTCTCTATATAATTAGTGAACGTGATTTCAAGCCCCTTGTGAGTTGTGAAGGATGTTGTCAACTCTTTTTTGCCATGAAGTTTAAAAAGAAGTGCAGAATCTACTGAGCATCTCTAATCCACCCTTCTAATAAGGACGTCTGCCCGTTTGTTGTTTGTTGTTGGTTGTTTGGCTGGTGGTTGTTGGTGTGTGCGTGTGTGTTGTGATTCAACATGTTTCAAAACAGGACAAAATGTCCCTTAAGAAAAAGTCCAAGTCCATGGGTCATTTGAATTTGGAGCCATCCCTCGGAGGTCTCCCCCGTGGCCTCCAGCTCCGGCCACTCGGCTGCACTCTTGATGAGGGGAGCCTCACCCTTTGCGGCAAATCCCTACATCTCCTCGGGCTTTGGAGGACAGCAATTCGTGCCCAGAAGAAGTCCTATCCGGGAGATGACATTAAGTCCGCACGAACCACGCCAAAGGTAAGGATAATGTATATCACTATATAAATGTCTGAATTTGATTATAAATATCTTTATTAACAGTTTTTTTTTCTATAAACCTTTAAAAAAAGTATCAAAATGCAGCATTTTTCCTTTAAATATTATTTACCCTTTATTATCCTTATTTTTTACTTTTATAACTATTATATAATAAAGAAAACTGTCAGATTAATTTATTTTATAATTCGAGTAATTGTCATTACAATCGTTATTACATAAGGTTAAAGAAAACAATCAAACTGCTCTACATATATTTATGTTTATAATTCTAATTTGCCGATTTATTTTGACTATGATTACTTTTTTAAATTTATAAATCATAAAGAAAACTGTCAAAATTAGTGATTTTCCTATTTAAAAAATCAATTTTTCCCTATTTAATTTCACAATTCTTACTACTTTTTATGGTATAAAGGTCAACTTGTTAACATGCTTCAATATCCTCTTAAAAGAGTCTTATTTGCCAATATATATGTTTTAGAGGTCCAACCTTTTTATAAACCGTTTTTATCTGCTTGATTATCCAATCCAAACTTTTTTTTTTTTTGCAGATATATTTTTATTACTACTTATTACTATAACTATGTAAAGCTCTAAGAACTCTAAGACATTTGTCTTGATTACCTAAAATGTGAATCCTTGTTGTCTTATATATATATATATTGAACCAGTTCTTACTATAATTCCATTCCTTAAAGTGTATTTACAATTCTTTATCATTCTAAATTTCTATATTTCTCAGAGTTATTTCCCTCCACATTTTCTATATTTATACATTTATAAGTCTTTAAAAAATATAGATAAATGATGATAGATTCATTGATTAAAACCATCCTTTGCCAATATATACTTTTTTCTCACCAAACTTTATTTATTTAGTATAAACATCTTTAAAAGGAAAAGTTTGATTTTTTGCACTCAACCTACCTTTTTGGCATCATTGCATCATTGGAAGAAGTCCTTCTAATTGGAACTGCAATCAAAGGGATTAAAGGACCACACCTTCGTCGGTTATCTTGTTTAAACCGATCTGTATTTCCTCTCTTTATACCCCTTTTTTAAATAAAATATATTCTTTCAAAAGTTTTTATTAAATATAAAACGGAAAATGGAGGTACTATAGGAGCAGAGAGAGAAGGGCTCTGCTACAGAACCATAGTCCATAAAATATATGTCAATAGAACGTACATGTTGGCTACATATATCAAGAAGGTTAGAACAATTGACAATCAGATTCATAATATACCGCATGATTGTATTGAGACAAGAATTTGATAGTTTTTATTATTAGTAATAGACTGATGGATGCGTCCCGGCCTTGGCCGGGATTTTCCAGGAATGTTCACTTACACCTAACCTTTCCTTGGCACCTTAGACTTATACACCTTGTATAAGATAAAAGGAAGTACAGTCGTCCCTCACAAAGTCGCGTCGGCCCGGATCCACTACACGACCACCGTTATATATATGAGGGTCGCGATGTTGATATATATTGAATAAATTCTACCATTGAGTTCAATGGGGACGTTCTGCCGTGAAAAAACGGGAGCCAAGCCGTCGTCGCGTAGTAAAAGAACTGCGAGATGTCGAGGGGCGAAGTAGCGAGGGCCGACTGTATATCAATATGTATATCTAAGCGTTTAGGAGAGTCAGTCGACTGGAAAAATAGAAATAAACGATTTTTGATTGGTATAAATATATTTATCTCCCAAACTGCCCAATCAAAATATCTTAACATCTCGAAATACTCCATATTTTTAAAAAGGCCTTTTAACCTGATGTGCCAAGAATCGCCATCAACCTTCTTTTTTATTGTTACATAAACATATGGAAAACAAATTTTCCTGGGAAGGATCCAAAACGGCCTTAAAGTCACCTCAAAGTCGTCCAGTGGCATTGGTTTCCAAATATTATTTTTAAGCAATTTAATTGTAAAAAACGAATAAATAAACGTGATAAAATCAAGATTTTTTTTTTGCGTTAGTGTCCGCCGCCAACACTGACAGATTCCTTGAGCCCTCAAAAGCATTCACACCGACAATATGTCAAGATCAGAGTATTCCTTTATGGGGAGAAAATAACGAATGAATGAACAGATTTCTTATATTATTATTTGTTTAATAGCATTTCATATTTCAATTGAAAATATCAATATATCTCAATGATATATGAGTTTGAAGGCCTTCTTCTGCCGAGCATCATGACTTGATTAGAGCCCTTCCATAAAGGCTTCCATTCGTGGACATGCATAGATCTTCAACATGGACTACAAACACACACACAAAAAAAAAGTTATTCACCTATAGATCAAGTATGGAATTTCCTTATTGCATACAAATATGCCCTTTAAAACTGTTCTTAAGACATTGAGTCACTATATTTATGACATCAGCGTTTTGGGCATGTTAAGATAAACTTTTTACAACGGACATTGTTTCTTTCTTTAAATTCATTTTTATGTCTATTATTTCGAATGCTGTATTATATGCTTTTAAAAACATTTATGTTCGTTAGAATGTTTTTATTTTATATAAATAATTACCTCCGCCAAAGGAGGTATTGTTTTCACTGGCGTTGGTTTGTTGGTTGGTTTTGTCAGCAGGATAACTCAAAAAGTACGGCACGGATTCGGATGAAACTTTGTGGAGTTGTTGGAATGCCAAAAGAAACAAGTGATTAAATTTTGGCATCTCTGAGTGCTTCTTTAAGATGCCAAATGAGCTAAATACTAATAAATATTTCAAGTTAGCCTACTCTGCCAAGAATGTCGCTGTACTCTAAATTGGGTGCCGGAGCGTCTTCCTCTCGAAATTTCCGTCGAGGAGAACCCTCCCCCGTCCCTCTACGCCACCCCAGTCGTGAAAAATCTGCCTCGGAAGGCTCATAAGGACCCCGTGACGGCGGAGGTTTATACTCTCTGAGTGTATACATCCCTCTAGTTTATATTAAGACTCATCAAGGAGTTTTTGAAGTTTCTTTAATTGAATATAATCAATTCTTTTGACGTTATATACATAAATAATTACACCATAAGTTGTAATTTTATTTGTACGACATACTGGATGACTGGAGCTATTCAAAGTGACGTCAGAGATACGAGGAGATTATTATTTCTGTCTTATCTTCATCCATTGAGAGCAAAAGAAGTATTTATTCCGTCCCTTCATGCAATACAGTCGTCCCTCGGAAAGTCGCGACGGCCACCGCGATATATGGTCGCGATGTTGATATATATTGAAATTTAGAGAGATTTGACATCCATGTGGGACGTTTTGCCGTGAAAAAACTGGAGCCAAGCCGTCATCGTCGCGTAGTAAAAGAACTGCGAGATGTCGAGGGGCGAAGACGCGAGGGCCGACATTATTTGCTTATTTAAAACAATACTCTCCGTGGGATTGCCATTGTATTGTGACTTGATGGAAGAAGGAATCCAGTCCTTCTCTGTGGATAAATAAAGTTAAATTGTGTTAACGGCCAACTGACTATAGCACTCGCTTGCCGCCGAAGGCAGCCAAGCAATTTAACCCTGAAGATGAAGGGCTAAATATATAAGCTTATGTGGTCATGGTGGCCAACTGTTTATCACGGATACTTTTTTGAGGTTTCCTTGAGTGGATTCTAGTGACAGCTGCTAGTGACCTTAAGCTAAGGTATATATATAGAGGCAAACATGAGTGTTCAGCCACCTGTAGTATATAACGGTTGCATCATGAAGCAACTATCAAAATTAATCCTGAAGAAGAAATATATATATCACCGAATATATATTGATAATTTGATACTCATCTGAGAAAAAATCCGACATGATAAAAATAGTTTGAATCGTCAACCCATCTCCATTTCAAGTCGTCATCCGTCTTATAAGAAATAACACTTCTGAACACTTTTAGCAGAGTCGTTGATTCTTCTGATATAAATCACGATCGTAGTCACTCCTAGGAGAGGATACGATCGTTATCTCTACAGGAGAGTCAACAACTCTACTGGATCTCCAACTCTACTGCGACATATATATATATATATATATATATATATTATTAAAATAATTATTAATAAAAATTATTACTCTGTTTCCAATTTTAATTTTAATTTATATTTATTTTTACATATGATTTTTTGCGGATTAACGAATAATAAAAAAATTTACAGATTTTTTTTTTGATACAAAAAAGTGGAATACTTCATCCCTGCATTCTATAATTGAAAGGTCCTATTATTATTCCCAGACAAAATATATGATTTCATTACCATATTCCTGAATTCGTAAATTAGATTGTTAAAATAATTCATTTTTATTACGTAACTTATCTTTTTTTTATCAATATACTTACTTACTTAATCAAATAGCAGATAAAAGTCAAAATGACTCACAACATATTGCTTCGCAATGACGTCATTATAAAATAAACACTTAACTCATAATTGTAATCATGATTCTATATATATTTCTATATATCACAGATTCTGTCAACCCAAAAGTGATTAGTTCGGATAATGTAATGTTTTTAAAGACGAAAAAACACAGAGTTTAAAGAGTTAAAACCTCTAGTTTTAGTTGAAGACTTTTATTCAAGAAATTTTTATTTTGAAAGATTTTCCCAAACACAAAAAATATATATTTTATTTATATATCAGGAAACGACCGGTACACAGCTGTGTTATTGAACGTTCCGGTCCGGGTCCCGGCTGTTTTTTTAACGTCCCGGCCCGGTTTCTAAACATCACTGGGCCAAGACTTTAATATTTTCGTTCATTCGTCATTCTGAAAGTGACGACGTTTTTTTAGTATTTTTTCAAAAAAACATTTAAAAATTATTTTTTAAAAAACGTCATCACTCCTTATGAGAAATTAAGTTTTAAATTTAAAAAATATTTAAAAAACGTCATCACTTTCAGAATGGCGAAAGAACGAATACATTAAAGTCTCGGCCCGGCCGGCTTGAATTTTCTAGTCCCGTCGTTTCCTGATATATATATAATATATCATTAGTTTAAAAATATGTAGAAATGCTATTAATATTGATAAAAAACAGTTTTTATATTAGTGAAAATCCATGTGGGATAAGCTGCTTGTAATGCGATTTTAATGAGAGTATTTAGTTGCCTTCTCAAGACGTATGCTTTAGCATCAAGCAACAACACCTGTTGGATGAACACCCAGCAGGAAGTGATCGCGTGTGAAAAGACTGTGGTTTATTAGGCACCATCATCTTGTGTGTGTGGGATTCGAGTATTATGGTCTGTGTCTACAATTTTATCTTTTTCTCTCCTCTTGCCGAAGAAACTATCACATCGATAGATGTGAACATACATATATGTAAATAGTTGTATTTTATGTATTTTCTTCATATTAATACTGTAGTAGTAGATTCTTATACAATATTTATACGAATCCAACCATTTTAAAGAATGATACAAATTTACAAATTATAGTTAAAACTAGAGGCATGTATACACTCAGAGAGTGCAAACCTCCGCCGTCACGGGGTCCTTATGAGCCTTCCGAGGCGGATTTTTCACGACTGGGGCGGGGTAGAGGGACGGGGGAGGGTTCCCCTCCACGGAAATTTCGAGAGGAAGACGCTCCCGGCACCCGATTTCACAGCACAGCGACATCAATTGGCAGAGTAGGCTAACTTGAAATATTTATCATTATTTAGCTCATTTTGCATCTTAAAAAAGCACTCAGAGATGCCAAAATTAATCACTTGTTCCTTTTGGCATTTCCAACAACTCCAAAAAGTTTCATTCGAATCCGTTCCCTACTTTTTGAGTTATCCTGCTAACAAACAAACCAACCAACCAAAAAACCACGCCAATGAAAACAATACCTCCTTCGGCGGAGGTAATAAGAATATTTGATTATCATGTTTTTAAATGTTTTTTAAACTCTTTGGATTTAGTATTCATTTTGATTTCCTATTAAGTTCTTCCACATCGTTCTTCCTTTCTCTTATTTAGACACTTGTGCATCATCCAGTTATAAGTTAGATCGGTGATTGGCTTACAGTTAATATGCCAAAATATTTTATAATAATTATGGATTTAATTCCATGCATATATATTTTTTTACATTGAATATCCAACCTAAAAAATAGGGGTGAAATTATTTCTATCAACTATTTTTAATTTCCTATATTTGTGTAAACCAGAGTTGCGACTACCGAATGTAAATCGGTATTTGATACTATCGACGGTAGATTTCAAATACCGAACCGATTATACGATATTCGGTAGAAACTACTAAATACCGTACCGTTGACGATCGGTACGGTATATTTTAAAGTATGACTTTTTTAATAACTTGAACCTCGAAAATAAATAAACAACTATAACTTAGTATTATAGAGCAGATACACAAATAGACATTCAATATAAGCACATGCTGTGCATTGAATACTAGAGTACCTGAAAGTGTATTTAATATCGGACAATAAGAGACAGTAAATAAAAAAATCTATAGCCTTCCATTTCCTACAAATCCAAGTACATATATAATTTATATAAGATTAGTATGTTGTAAATATCAAATAATCTCTAATAAATTATGTACTAATTGTCCTTTCTTATAAATTGTCCGATATTAAATGCATATGAAGAAGTCACAGAGCAGATACATGAATAAATTTCTCTCTCTTTCTAATCTACCGTATCGAATATCGATCGATACTGTAGATATATAATAAAATCTAACCGAATACCGATATCGATCGGTAGAAGGTATATACCGAATACCGAACCGGCGGTATATTTTTCTATCGAATCCCAACTCTGGTGTAAAAACATCTATGATTTTATATTATAACATATAATACATGCTATTACATTTTTTTAAATATATCGGCCTTAACCTTGGGTCGACCTCTAAGAATAATGCACTATAAGAATCAGCTGTTTGTCTCAATAATCTTATGCAGAGAGAAGGGGTGGTCCATTGAATTATTATTTTTTAAATCCGTTTTTGGAGATATTTTATGTGTCCGAATATTAATAGAAAATGGCCGCTTCTTGTTTTTCAACTTATTTTTGCCGGGCAATATTGAAATATGTTTTTTTTTTGTTTCTGAAATAATTTTTCCTAAATAATTTACATTCAGCTTTACAAGAAGTGGTAAGGTTTTAGCTTTAATAGAAAGTTCTTTTGGTGTGCGGATTTAATAAAATCTTAAATATTTTCCTATTGAAAATCATGTTAAAAATTATCCTGTCGTTAAAATGGACTTAATTCTACGGCAGTTAAAATACTATATTTTCCTTTATCTTCCTTGTTCTTAAAGTCCCTAACTTCAATATAGACTTACTATAAACCCTTGACACACGTTTCGTCACAATCGCAAAATGATGCACCGAATATAAGTGAACAGCTCCTATACTTAATGTATTATCGTAAAAACGTTTTTTCATCCATTTTCCCCCTAAGCTTTTCTTAAGCGTTTTTGAAGATATTTTCACTCTCTTCTTAAGATTAATATGAACAAAAGCCATATTGTATTATTTATTGTTTGTACATCAATCTTAAAATTATTATGTAAAATGTATTTATTTTAGTCAAATTAAATATCTATTTGATATAGTTTTTTTTTCTTTCTAAATTGCATTATTTAAACAACACTTAAAACATATTTATACAATGCGCAATAAAACTCAATGCTTGTTTTATAAAGCATTTATATAAGTTAGTATCTCGGATAGAAGATAAATTAAATGATCAAAGTCTTGGACATTGTGTTGGAACACTTTGAACAAATACAAAGCTTTTAGGGCTTCTTATGGTTGTAGACAATCAAAACTAGTAATAAGGGGCACTCTAAGGACCCCCCCTCCCAAATGGCCGTTATAGACAGTTTACCCCCCATGGATAAGTTAGACTGTATATGTATAAAATAAAAAACTATTTTTTTCTGCAAAAATCTCCGATTAAAATAAAAATATTAATTTGAAAATGAATTAAATCGATACAGTAAAGAGAGAAAATAAAAAAATGCTGAAGTTAGGTGCTTATTTAATATAAATATAACTATAGATCCAGCTAAATGTATAGTTTATTGCCATTTTTACCATCCAAATCCTCATCTTCTGACGAGAAACCCCCCCTGGCAGAATGCTAAATTTTGAATTGGATCATCAAGTTTAAAATTTGTAAAAATAATTTTGACACGAAATTAAGGAAAACCTACAAAAGTAGTAGGTCCCATATTCGGTGGGTTTTTTTGGAATCAATGGTTTTTCTTACGTAGCGTTATTGGTGGTTTAGTTAGCAGTGGTAATATGTGATGAAGAAGAAGCCTTTCTAAGTTGGCGTAATGGGCAAGGGTAAACAAAGCATATCATCCTTTTTAGTATTGCGGTTGTCTCATAGTTATATGAGTACTTAAAAAACAGTAGAGTGTATTTCGGCAGGAAATAGGGCTCTACCGATGTCGGTAGGTAACTGTGTCCAATTGATTAATTTTATATATCATCGAATGAAGACGGCATTATGGTATTTGAAAGGCTATATATAAAGTAAAAAGTTTTTTATAGACTCATAACGGTATATGTGAACAGTAACAAGTTATGTGTCATTGGTACTTTTCCCACATATCTACCGAATGTTTGAAAGGAAATTTATTTAAAACTAAATGTTTTTCATGTTATTCTAGACACAGTATAGTAAAAAGAAATCTTATTTTTGCATTAAATTGAAGTTGTTTATTGAGCATAGTAGGAATGATCCAATTTAGATCAAATACTATCTACCGTTTTGTTCGATAACTAGTTGCCATTTTGAAGGTAATTTATTAATGCCCTCTCTCATAGAAACCCTCGCCCTATTGGCAAAAAAAAAGTAGGACAGTCGATTTTCACAAGCTTCTCTTGAGGCGAATTTTTCACCAGCAAAATCATTCGCCATAGACAGGACAAGTAGTAACAATCACTTGGTGCCAGGTCCAGACTATAAGGCGGATGCTTAAGAACATCCCAACACAAGCTCCCGGAGCTTGTGGCGAGTCACTAATGATGTGCGTGGCCCTGGCGTTGTACTGATGGAACACAATATTACTCTCCTATTGACCAAAGCTGGCCGCTTCTGGGCGATTGCTTTCCTTCAGACGGTCCAATTGTTGACAGTACATGTCCGAATAAGAGTTTGGTCGTAGGGAAGCAGCTATAGTAGGTGTTTCTTGTTCCAATCCCACCACACACATAGCAAAAAGCAATATATATATATATATAAAGGACATTCATACTTTTGTAAAAAATCCTTAATAAAGTAATCAAAATCAGTTTATATGAACACCTGGGGATTCGATTAAATTAAATTCATATTTTATATTAAACAATGATTAATCCAGTTTAAAACATTGCCCTGAAATATATATGTTGTTTTATTTTCTCTCTAAAAATCCCAAATAGAATTGTGGATCTTTTTTATAAAAACAATATTTTGTGAATGTCACATTAATACACAAATATCCTAACAACAAATATCTATATATATTTCTTGGGCCCCTGAGCAGGCTTTTGTGTGAGATATTCATGTCTTTTTTTCTTCCTCGCAATGATTCTAATTGAGTCCATATTAGAGTACAAAACAAATGTATCTCCTCTTGTTGGGTCGATTAAAATGCTCTGCTTGGTTGCCTTATAATTGTAAGAAAAACTGTGTGTGATTCACCACCAAGCTTATCAGAGTCTCCTTCCAGTCCCACAAACAGCTTATGTAATGTGTCTTCTTGGCTTTTTTGAGAAGAAAAAACTTAGTCTTTGTGTGTTATTTCACGACTAATCTCTCTATTCTTTGAACAAGTTGCATTCTTATGTTAATCTTGAAAGAATAATAATA
>CP045910.1:2101737-2119157 GCA_013387185.1 Caligus rogercresseyi
CCAGCTTTAAAACATGCAAATATTAGTATCCTTACTGCTAAAGAAAAGAAAACTTCACAAATTATAGCTATTTAAATGTTTTTAAGGGATGACGCCATAGTACATAGTACCCTTCATACTGGACTATGTGGAGCAGAATTACATTTAACAAAATATTTTACTCTCTGATCAAATGTATCGTAGCACACGATACGGCTTATATTAATACAATTAAACGACTTGATGTATGTATATTCTTAATTCTTAATTAGTTTTTATGTATTTTTCAATGCCATTCAACTTATTAATAAATAAAAAAGACTTCAAACAACAGAGATTTGATAAATATGATGACAGCGTTTGAGGCTCCGGTGTATCACTTTTAGGTGTTATACAAACGTATCCAGTCCCAAAGGAGGACAACAGGGCTAATGCCCTGTTGTCCTCCTCAATATCCTGAATGGGATGGCATTTAATTGGTCTTGCAGGGAAATCATGTAAATATATGATCATACTTGTATCAAGTTCATGAGTTCAGACGTATTTGTTTATAAGAATGGTTTCTTTTAAGTCATGAAGTTAGCAAAAAAAAAAAAGTAGAGTAACAAGAGAAATAAAAAATGTGAATATGATGGCTATAATTAATCATAATAGCTTTTTGTAACAGTTAACAAACTACAAATTATTGAATACAGGCCATAATAGAAAAAATATATTTTTTCTAAATTCTATCAGCTTTGACCATCAATGACAAAAATATTACGTATAAACAGAAAAATGAAGATGTTGAGCTAAGGAACGGCTATCAAAATGTATATTTCAAAGAATAGAAATAGAAAAATGTGATCTAAATAACATATACAAACTCTATATTATTAGATATATATATAAAATAGAATATAATGATCTCAAATGGCAGTTGCATTGCATATCAATAGTACAAGCCTCTATTCAATATATAGTGAATATATTCGATTTAAAATGGCAGTTGCATAGTATAAAATAGTCATACTAATATCATAAACCGTTTTATAATAGTAATAATAATAATAACATTCCCACATATAAAATAACAGATTTTACATAATGTATTTAAAAGCACTTTTTAAATATGAATGGTCATGGTTCTAATGGTGTTTGAGGATGCCTCAGAGTTGAATGATGGGACGTCCTGGAGTCCAATGGCCTCCAGGGAGTGACGACCCCCATTCCCCTCTCCCTCCCTCAAGTCTGGAAGAAAGTATCTCAGCTTATCCCAAAACATCCTTTCCCCCCATCGGAGAGTCCGACAGGAGGCAAAGTAGTGTCGAATGTCTGGCTCTAGGTCCCTAAGGGCCACGTTCCCCAGGATGATGACAATGAGATGAGATGAGGTAGCCTTGAAGGTCCCCCCCATGGCCTGATGCAGGCCGGACTTGTAGTTATAGCGCCTCCACTCGGACTTGAGGAAGTGCTCTGACAAAATGAGGACCCGCCGACGGGAGGAACCCCAAGCGCTGAGTATGCTGTCTGCCACGGGCATCTGAAGGGGGCTCAGATCCCGATAGAGGAGGCAGAGCTTGAGGCGAGAGCCATGCTCCAGCTCCGGGGCGAGGACCTCACGCACAAAGACGTCGTCCTTGCTGCTGTAGGCGAAGAAGGCGTCGTAGAGCTTCTCCTTTTCACTGTAGAGAGTATTATTCTCCACTTCATGATGCATCCGATCACATAGGCGGTGCCCCGTGCGGGCAAATACCCACACACGGATCTCATAGCGATACACGATGCTCAGAATGAGAAGGGTTCCACTCAAGCCCAAAGGACGCCCAGGGATATGACTAAGGGAGTAGAAGAGGGAGGAGGATGAAGATAGGTGGACAACTCGCCGCCGCCTTTCCTCAGATTCCTTTGGGAGAAGGGGGCAGTGATTCCCTCTTATGAATAAGCCATCAACACACCGCAATGCATCCTCTCCCCCGAGTATTGCACCGCCTTCTTCCTTAAATCCCTGTAGCCAGTGCTCAAATCGCTTAAGGAAGGCACATTCGCAGTCCCATGGGTTCCCGGTGAGGCTCACAGATATCAAACTAGGGTTAGCGTTCAGGATCCATGGAGTCCATGAGGCTAGTCGATTGTCGCCCAGGGTAAGGACACGTAAGGACTCAAGTCCCTTAAAAGTATTGGGTGCAATGACTGAGAGGGTGTTGTTATGGAGATAGAGCTCAACTAGGCTTCTCAAGCCACTAAATTCACTCCCCCTGAGTTTACTGAGATTATTGTCTTCCAGATGGAGTTTGAGCAAGGCATGTAGGCCGTGGAAGGAGTTATTTGGGAGGAGGGTCAGACTGGATTGATTGAGGTAGAGATCCCGGAGGTTCTTTCGTCCGATAAAGTTATGGCTTTTGAAGGCACCGGATAGCTCATTACCATCCAGGAATATCTCTGTGGCATCCATGGGAAGTCTTTCTGGGAGATCATATAGACCTGAGAAGGAGCAGTCCGCTATGTTGATTGCCCAAGGGTTGTCGTGGTAGCAGGTGCAGCCCGGAGGACAAGTCATTTCACAGTCGCAAGCGTCATACTCGCAGCACTGGCAGAGCGCAAAGCAGTGACGATCGTAGGAACATAGAAAGGACTCCGCTTCCACCAGGGGCACAAAGCGATCCACGCGGGAGTAAATAAGCTCGCAGTAGATAGACTCTAGATCCGCAATGCGTGGATAGTAGCTTTGTAGATGAAGGATTCCATCTGAAGGGGAGTTAATGTTTTTGAACCAACTCATTTGGCAGTCACAGCGAATGGGGTTCCTCCAAAGAAGAACTCAGGGGCGTCTCCTCCTGAGGAGGATGAGAGTCGAAGAGCATTGCTCCCAATGGTTTCCAGCCGGTTGAGGCTCAGATCCACGGAGTCGAGGCGGGTCTTTTTGAAGAAGGTGTATGGTCCCAGGTGGGATATATGGTTGTCGTTGAGTAGGAGGGTGATGAGGGCATTAGAATGTTTTGTGGGCCGATTTCACGGATGCGGTTGAAGCTGGCATCTAAATGACTCAGGCGTGGAAGCTGTTCCTGGAGAGAAAAATGATTGTCTAGGGATGAGAGTGCATTGTCGTGGAGGTCCAGCCACTGAATGGACGGGGGAAGGAGTTTGTAATCAAAGGTGGAGAGGCTGTTTGAGGAGAGGTTGAGCCAGGTGAGGTTGCTGAGATGCGCAAAGAGCTCAGTGTGAAGGGAGTCCACGGCGTTATCATCCAGGCGTATGGCTTGAAGTCGGGCATTGGAGGCGAAGGCATTGGCTTCTATGAGGCGAATGGAGTTGCTCGCCAAGTCCAGGACTTGTAAGGAGCGGAGGTCCTTAAAGTTAAGGGAAGATATCTCCTCAATGGCGTTGTGATCCGCTTGAAGTCGCCATAGCTGTTCCATAGAGAGACTCCCCAGCTCCTGGATCCCATTGTGCCCAATTGAGAAGGACTGTAGATTGTGGAGGGAGCGAACCTCAGCCGGAATGTGAGGGAAGTCATTGTGACTCAGGTCCAGTACGTAGAGTCTATTACTGGCAGAGGAGGTAAAATATTCAGGTGCAATGTCCCTGAGAGCGTTATGGTCCAGGGTGAGGTGGGAGAGGGCTCCTAGATCCTTAAGTCCAGCATCCACCTCCTCCAGTAGGGGGCCTAGTTTATTGTGAGACAAATACAGATTCCTCAGAGAGCCTCCAGAGGCGCTCAAGTCCGGCATGGAAGAGAATACATTATGGTTTAAATTGAGAGTGATCAAGGAAGACAGATTCTAAAATCATGAAGACCCCGAAGTTCATTATGGCTCAAGTCCAATTCACGTAGAGTAGATCCACAGCCAGAGAAACCTCCTGGATCTATGACCTTCAGGCGATTCCCAGAGAGATCCAAGACCCTCAAAGCCCTTGTAAAGCAAAGGCATCCTTGGATAGCTCTACGAGGGAATTATTCGCAAAAATGAGTTCCTCTAAGCCTCCCAATTCCGAGAATAGTCCTGAAGGAAGGCTTTCTATCACATTATTGGACAAGTCCAATTTCTTAAGTGCACCCAGGTTCTTCAAACTGTCTTCTTCGAGGTTGGCTATGACGTTATTTCGTATAAGGGCCTCTTCTAAGCTAGGAACGTTGAGCATCAAGTACCATATGCGATTATGTGATACGTCGAGGGTCCTCAGGCTGCTTAGATCACAGTCCTTTGGAACAATCTCTGAGGTCGACTCAAGTGCGTTCCCTGAGAGATTAAGCACTACGAGAGAGGACAATTGACAGAAGGGCCGTCTGGAGAGTGATACTATGGAGCTCTGTGAGAGGTCCAGGCTCTGTAGAGAGGCCAGACCCGCAAAGGCCTCCTCATCCATCGGAAGCCCGGAGAAGACGACTGGATCTTAAGCCGTTGGAGGCTTCGGAGCCCTGCAAAGCTCTCATTGGGGATGACTCCAAGTCTACAGCCGATGATTTCGAGGTGGAAGGAGCTGAGGAGAGAGGGATAGGAAGCCTCCCGGCTCCAATCGGCTCGGCAATGAAGGATTCGTGCATGTTATGGATAAACTTATTGTTGTTGACTCCCCCGGGATTCCCGTGAAGTTCTGGGAATGGATGGCGGGTAGAGAGCAGAGGAGGCGGCGGTGCTGGCCATCCGGGCTCAAGGGAATGGATTCACAGTCCTCCTCGGGGCTAAGAATGCTCCTCCAAGCCCGTCGTCCAAGAAAAGCCAGAAAAGAAGCAAATCCTCGCCAAAGCCACGTCCAATTCATTGATTTATTCAAATATCTGAAAAAGGCGGAAAATAAATTGAATTAAAATGACTGTCTCTTAGTATGTATGCCTATAAATATATAATATATACCCTCTCATCCCATTCTTTGATTCCCCATCAGGAGGAATGATTCCATCATTCCGAAGGGACTCGATATCGGGATCCTCACAAAAGATCACAAATACACACACATATACACAACCACAGATATGAAAAGAAGAAAAGATGAACAACAACAATAATAATAAGAAAAAGGGGGACCTGTAAACATCATCATCCATACCAATGGACCATGATACCAGCCTATTTCAACCTCCCTTCTTTTACTAAGGAACCATCCTATTCATCCTGTCTTATACCTTAGAAGGGAAGAAAAAAAAAGGAGAGAAAGAGAGAGAGAGAAATAATGTTCACCTATGTATCAAATCAGGCAGGATGTATGAAGATGATTGAAAAGAGGTCATGGATTGGTAATGATTCTATAATATGATCAAAGGAAGATTTATTATGAAATCAAACTTATTGACAAATTAATTTATGTGTTAATAATTGTAATTTTAGCATATTTTTTAATAAAGTAAATTCATACTATAAAAAGCGGGTTTTTTAATATGAAGACGTGATTTGAAAGCTTTAAATGGGACTGATATGGACGTAAGGGGCACCTTTTGGGCCAACTTACTTTTTTATTATCATTTTAGGTAGATTTTGGCATATTTTTTTCCTTTCAAAACTGTAGGAATCCATTAATAAGGCATTAAGCTGTTTAAATGAAGAGATTGCTTTTTAAAGGTAAAAACGAATTGGAAAACATGCTGACTTAGAGATATATCGCCGTATAGTTACGATAAAATCCATAACTCTTTGTTTTAGATCAGAGTATAATGTTTTATGTAGGAGTTACCGTTTTGGTTTAAGAGATTTAAGAAACATAATCAAAGAATGGTCAATTTTCATATATTAATTAATGTTCATAAATGTAATTAATTGTCAAAAAAAAATTGACGAATTAATTTTTAAATTAATTTGTTTATATGAAAATATAAAGACTACAAACGAATTCCTCAATTCCATATTGGATACTCCTTGTAAGTCTGATATTTATAATTAATTGATAAATCCTTCATAGATAAAAGTAGAGTGTTTTGTTTATTTATCAAGAGTTTTTTGATAACTTACAACCATTTAATATTTTTTGCATCAGTATATTATGATTATTGATATATTTTTTATGGAAAGGAATGACGTTTAAATCTATTATTTAAAAATACCTCCGGCAAGTTGTATGTACAACGGTGTTCAGAGAAATGGCCGAAGGAAAATGCGGCCTAGAAGAAATGGCCTAAGAAAAAATGGACATGGAAGAACATTAAGGATTATAATATAAGATGCATTATATATTGTAGTTATTAGACGGGGCTAAGATTTACTTGGACCATTTTTTCCATGCGTCATCATTTTCCTTTTCTATTTGGGATCCTTTCTTCCAGGTCCATTATGTCTTGGGTCATTACTTTTAGGCCGCATATTCCGGCCATTTCTTCGTAAATATCTTCTGAGACTTTTGTTTATTGACTTTGGACGTTGAAGGCTCAGAATTTTTTGGGGTTTAGTATGAAGAGTACTTTATAAGTAGACTTTTTTCAGACAAATGACCATTTGTGGATACTAAGGATAAGGTCAACATTAAAGGTCCCTTAAAATGTACCTCAATCTTCCTGCTCACTTTCTTTTAACGTCATTTTTCTCAGCCATTTCTTCCAAAATAATTTGTTAATTATAATATATTGAAGATGGCTTTCAGTCTATATACCCTTAATATGGCACTTAATGGCTACCAAAAAACACTCAAACTAAATCAAAAAGGCTTGTACTTCAATAAAATAGCAAATTAAAAATAACTATGACGTAATGATAACCACGGAACAACAAACAAAAGTCTGTTAATTAAAATTTTAGAAGATTCAATTTAATTAAATAAAGTAATTGCTAAAGTATCGATCATTTCGATTCCGCCTTGGATCCACGACGAAGTCACCCAAATCCCAACCATCCTTGGATTGGATCCTACCCTCAAACAAACAAAAACACATCTTTAATAAAAGGAATTGCTAATAGGACAAATATTTAATTCTATGCATTTTAGGAACAAACACATGAATATACTTTGTGGCCGCAACGGCCACAGTCCATTTGCAAAGTTTGAATGAAGGCAATTTTAATAAACAAACCAACCAAGAGCAAGTTTGGTGATGACCACGCCAAGAACATGGTATGAATGTAAGTACCAAATACCTCTCATGGAACGGATAAAGAACTGTAACCGATGGTGTGATGTATAAGTGCACCTCGGGTCATCTGATCTAAACAGATATGTATTTCATAAAAGGGAAATCTTTATATAATACAAATAGGCTACAAATAGGACATGGATGCAATGGGAAATGCCCAAGGACCTCCTTCGGGCATCCAACGTAGGACTGTAATAGATATCGGTAGATTCGTACAAACATCTAATGTCTCCAATGGTATCGGTATTGATTAACTTCTATAAAAACTACTTCCATATACGTCTAGGAAGGAATACACAATTCATTTTCGGAAGTCATCTACAGGGATTCAATCTCATACCGCTATGAATTGACAAATACAATCGTAGGTGTAATTAAAGCGTTAAAGTAAAGTAGCGCATGCATAACATAAAACTCTTCCTTTTTCCCCAAAAAATGGCCTAAATATTAGTTCTTCTTAAATCCGAGGGGCGCTTTTATGCTAGAGCTCTTTGATAATAATAACAAAGTCCTTTATTATTTATATTTGAAGACGTTTTTTATCTTGTAGTTATTTGATATATTTCAAAGCATCGAATTTAATCCCGTTAAACCGTTTTTAAATAGGATTGTGACGTAATTTAATGGACAACGACATCTAACGTTAAGGGAAATTACAAAAATTTGGCCAATTTTTTTGTTTTACTTTTCCTTGCATGCGCTACTTTACTTTAACGCTTAGGTGTAATAGTATATTTTTAAAGTTCACAAGTATGGATAGCTGAGCGCGGGCACTAGCGTCCACTAATCTAATATTTTTAAACTAAAATGTTTATTTATGTTATGCATTTTTAAACAATTTTCCTATTTTATATTCAGTTTCATGTTTATTGTTTTTTATACATACATTCAAGCTGATAAAGATCTTACCGTGGAGTAAAAAAAAAAAATCTAGTGAGCATCAACCGCTAGTCCCAGTTATTTAAATGTTTTTGAAAACCATAAAGTGACAGATAAATTTTTAATATTTTATTCAAAATGTATTTAGCAGTGGTTTCTGTGATAACTTTTTTCACTTGTGATAACGGTAAAACGATTTTTTTCTCAACCTGCGATAAACGATGTAAAAAATTTCAAACCCCAACCTGCGGTAAGCGATAAACGATAAAACAATAGCGAAAAAAATAACTTGCGATAACACAAGCGATAATGATAAGTATCTTTATTTTAGTTGAAATATAAAAAACATAAAACATTTTTCCAGAGTGAAAATCTCTGTATTAGTAAAATGCTTAGTTTTCTGGGGGTAATTTTTTGTTGAGTGTTTTTGGACCGTTATTTAAAGATGATCAATTAAACAGGTTGACTGTATGTATGTTTGTTTTACTTAGATCTAGTCATAGATTCTTTTTGGATCGCAATTAAATTGATCGATCGCTAATTGGAAAAGTCCTGATCGTTGGTCAATAAGTCCGTGACTTTTTGTATTTCCGTCCATATAATTGGTTTTAAAACACTGCTCCTGTCAACAAGCATCTATCAGCTGACTTCTGTTAAAGTTTGAACACGCTGGGTCTTTTAGTTTGTGTTTGACATCTTTACAGACAAACAACTTCGTGAATTGTGTAGAAATGGAGAAAAGTGAATTTCGTGTGCTCATCAAGCATTATTTTTTGCGAGAAAAAAACCATTGCTGAAACAAAGGCTAAGCTCGATAAATATATGGAGACTCTGCACCATCGATATCAATGGTAAAAAGTGGTTTACAGAATTTCGTTGTGGTCGTACAAGCACCATGATGCCGAACGCTCTGGACGCCCGTTGAAGTCGCTACACCAGAAACAATTAAAAAATTCATTATATGGTGTTGGCCGATCGGAGATTGAAAGTGCAGGAGATTGTGGAAGCCATAGGCATATCACATGGGTCAGTGGTTTCGATTTTGAAAGATCACTTGGCTATGAAAAACTATCCGTAAGATGGGTGCCGCGTTTGCTCACAATCAAGACAATGCAAGAGTCCATACATGTGTTGTTTCCATGGCAAATTTTACAAATTACGCAATGAATTGCTCCCTCATCCGCCGTATTCTCCAGATTTAGCCCCGAGTGACTATTTCTTGTTTCAAACCTTAAAAAATGGCTTGCCGGAAAGAGATTTATTCCAAGAATGAAATCATCTCACAAACAAATACATATTGAGGACCTCGAGAATCTATTTTTTGGAAGGGATACAAAAAGTTGGAGAAACGCTGGACGAAGTGTATAGAGCTCAAGGATACTATGTTGAAAAATAAATTAGCTTATGTCAAAAAAACTTTGTTTCATTTAAAAAAGTCACGGACTTATTTGACCAGCCCTCGTATCGCAATATAGCAAAGAATTCCTGATCGTTACTTTTGATCGGCTCGCTATTTTTTCTGATACTCACAAGCCTGGTAATAACTGAACACAAAGACGGTGCATGGGAGAGAGCGGCCACACCCTCCTAACTCGAGAACTCCAGCGAGACTGTCTCAATGCAGATGTGATTGGCCAGCTACACACACACACACTGGCAGTTTCCATAAGGGTTTTTTTAGGATTCACTTGCAAGTCAGTGTTGCTCCTTCTCGTATCTACCCTATAGATACTCTCAGCTTTACTTTGCTATAAACGATAAGATTTGACCTCAGCGATATCATCGTTTATCGCTCATTTCCTCGCACATGGCAACCACTGGTATTTAGCAAAATATTATATAAATATGTTGATTTGTAGCATTACAAAAAGTGAGTTTCGCTGTAGGATAAATCAGATACCCCTCATTATGTGGCCCTGGGCCTCTTACATGGTACTAGAGTGTAAATATATATCCATTGGTATACATATATTTAACGTTTTTTTAATAAAACAAAAAAAGTTATGAGTCAATACACAAAATTAGCATATTTATAAAAGTCAACCGCTTTTGAGCACCAACTCTAAAAAAGAAAGAAGGAAACTTCCCGACTCGAATGATAAAGGATGCGATCTCCGTGTTGAATAGAGAGTCTATAAACAGGAAATACCGTGTGCACCTGGCATAATAAATTATAATTCAATGTTATTTAGCGGTTGGGGGAGTCTTGTTTATTTGCTTCTTTTCATTTTGATATTCTATTCAAAAAGTGAAAATAAATCAATTTTGTGTTGAGAAGGCCCTAACTATATGGCTAGGGATAAGATGAAGATAGTAGGTGTGTTTATTTTTAAACGGGATTGTTGAAAGAAAAGTAGGGGACTCTATAAAGAAAAGTGGTATTATATCATTTCACTATATATATATATATATATATATATATATATATATATAGATATATAATATATATATATATATCGATATAGATGATATGTATTTTATATATATATCAGATTGTTTGAGTTATCTCTCATTGTTGTCGTTCGCGAACGATGACGACAAAGTTTGACGAACGATAAGGAACTTCCTTATCGTTCGTCGTCGTTTTGGCGCCAAAAAGACAAAAGATTTAATTTTCATGGGACAAATTTCCTTCTCTAAAACGTCATCACTTTTTTCATAATTTCTTTCAAAAATAACAAACTTCGTTAATTTTTTTCCGAATGGCGAACGACAACGAACGTGAACGATAACTTTAGGCGAACGCCAAACGAATGACAATTTTTCGCAAACGTCAACAAGTCTGATATATATAAGACTTGTTGATTTATCGTTCTATATAATCATATACCTAGATATATATATATATATATATATTATATATATAACATATATATAGATATATATATATATATATATATATATATCTATATATATATATCTAAACTATTAAGATAAAGTATGGTTTTTTTTAGTTTTACTTGTAAATAAGGTAGAAAGCATATATATATATAGATCGATATATATATAATATATATATATGCATCTATATATAATGATTTATGAATAATAAATACTTGCTTCTGTGTGGGAGGAGGGGGGGGGGGGGGGGGCAACAGCCAAAGTATAAACTTAATAGCCTCAAAGGTAACTGGAAGTCAGAGGCAAACTTTTTTATTTGCTATTTTTGTACTACATATTTTTTTGATGGTAGATTTCTCGTTTGAATATGTTATGCTTTTCATACTACTATGTATTTTTGCTCTAAGTGCAATTTATATAGTAGACAATTTATGTATTTTTATAAACTTGTTAAACTGATATAATTATAAAACTACAATGTGTGTTTTTAAATTTATGTACAAGCAATCCTTTATATGAATAAAGTTTGCTAATATCCTTTTTTGGGAAAATCTTTCAATTTGATAACTTTGATTTTTATATAGGTGTATATATATATATATATATATATATCGATATATTATATAGATATACATATATATATATATTATATATATATTATATTATATATTAATATATATTATATATATATTTAACTATATATATATATATATATATCTATATATATATACTATATATTAGATATATATATAGATATATATGGTACGCATGGATTTCAATAGAGAGCGATTTTGAATATCAAGAAAACAAATGTATGTAAGTGCTATGAATGAGAGGAATACAAAAATATGAACAATTGTAGTATAATTCTCAGTATATAGATGTCGCCCAAGCCTCATTGCCGAACCTCCTTTAAATGACTTCTTATATTTCATCTATTCTTACATATAAGGACACCTCATAAGTGATGCTATGTTAATTTAAGATTGAGTCTTTTGTGGTTCAGCAAGAAGTCCTTATCGATGGCAGTGCCGCAACGATTTCTATGAATGCCAGAGCAATTATAATGTATTTTTAACCTAAATTTAAAACAATTCGTTATGATGAATGCTTAGTTGTATCAAAGAGTAAAAATATTGGTATCGGTAGAGGACATCTACCGATAATGTTTTATCAAAATCAAATATAATTTTTGGTAGTTTTATCAAAGAGAGATCTATTTGTATCGATGGAGGACCTCTAGCGATACCGTTAGATTGAAATCATGAAATCAATAATAATTTTTGGTAGTTTTATCAAGGAGTAAAATATTGGTATCGGTAGATACCGATTGATCGAAATCATGCAAGTACTAGAAATGTTCCGTAGCTTTATCATACAAAGAAAATATTAGTTCGGTAGAAGACATCTACCAATACCGTTTGATCAAAATCATGCAAACAATAGTATTTTTGGTAGTTTTATCAAATAAGAAATTATTGGTATCGGTAGAAGACATATACCGACGGTAATACGGATCGTTATAATACCAATGGACGTCCCAGCCCTTATGAGCCCTTTCTCAAGACTCTATTTGTTACGGTATTATCTACTCACGCGAGTGATGAATTCATTTACAGAATAACATCGTCTATCATTCACTCTACTTTCTTTGAGAGCTTTAAATTTCCATTTTGAAGAATGTTTTACTCTATAAATAAACACGTTCTTCAGACTGCTGCAACCCAACTAATCTTCCAATCCCCTTCATGCAAGATTATAAATTCGTTCATTCCTATAAGGATATTATCAGTCTTATCCCTGGTTGAAATAACATACTTTTATAATGGCAATTTGGGATGCATTCTTTATCTCACTCTTCGATCATTCTACATGGGCAAAAGACATATTTTCATAAGTCTACATCATACATAAAGTTACATCATAAATATTCCTTTTAGAAATATTTTAATTAATTAACTCAAATAAAAAGTTGCGGACGTATTAGGCGATGATAAAAGGAGTGTTTTAGGAGCTCATTGGAAGCGTACTCGATTCTCAATGTCGAGGGCGGAGGTTCGACTCCTCCCGAAGGAGAAGATCAATATTGATATTAATGACTGCTAACTTTAATAAGTTTTTTTTTTTGCTAAACATATATATATATCAGGAAACGACAGGGTACCCGTCCCGGCCCAGGTGTCCAGTTTTTTAATACACCGGACCGGGACATCAAATTTTTGTTAAATATTTCGTCTGTCATAAAAAAAAAATTTTGGAGATTCTTTTCTACAAAAAAGTCGTCACTTTTTTGGAAATTATTTCTTAAAAAAACGTCGTCACTATTTGTTTCGGAATTCTACGCCACTTCAGAATGTCGAAGGAACAAAAATTATATTGAGTCCCGGCCCGGCTTGAAAATGTAAGTCCCGGCCCGGGTTCCGGCGAAAAAAGGTTGTTTCCTGATATATATATATATATATATATATATATATATATAAGAACTTAAAAAGCATCAAGTCCTGTCAGTAAATACTGAAATAATGATCTAGTAAGGAAGGGGTTAACTAACTTAAGCTTTCTTCAAAAGCTGCTTTTGTATCGTCTCTATGAAATATTCATGATGTCTCGACTGATCGATATTAAGAACAAAAAAAAACAATTAACTGACATAAAAGGAATATATCCTTTAAAACTTGTAATAAAGACAATTAAAAAAATACTAAACACTAGTATTTTCAGGATAACATAGCATCGTCGAAATATTGTTCAGAGTAAAAAGTGATGTTATACTGTTTTAAAATCACTAAAGTGATTTCGCAAGGTCTAATACTGATACCTTCTTTCAAATTGAGTTCAATTGTCTGATCCCTAGCTCTTTTTCCCTCCGTAACTTCATCTAATGAAAAAGTTATCTCATATCCAAATTAGAAAAAATATATATATTGGGGTCAAACTAACAATTTTAATTTTTATGCATAAAGAAAAAAAAACACTCCTTAAAACCCTTAAACCAGAGAGGATAGTGACAACAATAACATTTTTATTATTGATTGATTTGCCAGACATGTAAATCTTATTGTCCATCCCATAGAGATATAAAGATATAGAGAGCTGATTCCTTCAATAGCAGAGAAACATCTCGTTCAGCTGTATTCTGTGTGTCCACTAAACAAAGTATTGATACTACGTTATCGTCAGCTGATCATAGAGATATAAACATAACACAATGACGTTTCTCTTCCCTCCAATAGCTAAAAACATTGTTCAGCTATATTCTTGACACAATGACGTATTTCTCTGACGAATCCAATAAGCTCTCTATATCTTATATCTCTATTGTCCATCCAAAGGCGCATTCCTTACAAAGACTTTGTCTGACACAAACGAATCTGGAATAGGAATTGTAAAGCCAAGTGGACTGTATCAAACCCCAAAGGACTGTGATGCTGCTGTATCCTTGATGCAGCGGCAAAACTCTGTTAAATAATTACCTCAATAAATAAGAGACAGAGTTCTTTATTCGAAGCGAAGGTAAGAACTGAGTGCTCTAGTAATATTAATAAAAATGACTCACGATGATGCTCTCATAATGGATCATGCTGCTATGAACCAATCAGATTGCTTAGGTGCAATGAAGTACTTCAAATACTCCACTAATGCCGGGAAATGCCGCCATTAGAGAAAATAATAAATAAAGAGAACAAGTCACTGTTGATATAACAATAATAATAATACTACACGTGGTTATATTAAAGCGTTAAAGTAAAGTAGCGGCTGCATAACATAAAATTCTTCCTTTTTTCCCAAAAGGAATTGGCCAAAATTTTAGTTCTTCTTTAGTCCGTAAGGGGCGTTTTGATGCTAGAGCTCTATGAAAATAATAACAAAGTCCTTTTATTATTATATTTGGAGACGTTTTTTATCTTGAAAAAGTGTTTTTGACAAACTTAATCTATTAAACTGGTTTAAAATAGGATTTTGACGTAATTTCATGGACTAGCGACATCTAACGTTAAAGAAAGTAACCAAAATGTTGGCCAATTTTTTGTTTACTTTTTCCTTGCATGCGCTACAATTCTTTAACGCTTTAGGTTATATTATTCAAACCCATACTAATATGATAGATTGCCGCGACAGGAATGACCATGCTGTTAGATTAGATATATAAACCAGCGACTGATGCAAGTGAGTCAGCTATCTCATTTCCTGGCAAACCAACTTGGACATTAACACAATGAATATGGACATGATATACATGCCAAGTGTACTCAAAACATTAATATAATCTAGTTATACTCTACCGATTCGGTAGATTTTATTATATATCTACCGGATATCGATCGGTGCAGTAGATAAGAAAGAAAGAGATATTTATTTATGATTCTGCTCATTGACTTCTTCATATGCATTTACAATTTATAACAAAAGACAAACCAGTACATAATTTGTTATCATTCGTTTGAGATGATTTGAAATTGAATACATGGTTTTTTATATAAATCATAACTGCACTCGGATTTTGAAGGAAATCGAAGGCAAGTGCAAATAATTATTTCCTTAACTGTCTTTTGTTAGTCCTTGTCCGATATTCAATGCGCTATCAGCTCCGGAGTTGTTGTTTTTTAAAGTTCAACTTCTTCACATCACCAGGTAACAACGCTTCCAGTTCTAAACACCGTTACCATTCGGGGTCGCAGCTCTGTTTATTAGTAAATAGTTGAAGAAGTAAGTTAAGTATTCTAAAAACAGGGTGACTTACATTATTGAAGCGCCAAAGACGTTGGAGCTTCTTTGTCGAGAAAAATTAGCCAAGTCTTAATGATGCCTTTTTGTTTTAAAAAAGTACTTAAATCGTCTCTATTTGCCTTATAATGGTCATATTAAGTTTAATTTTATTAATTAAGAATGTCTGCTTTTACGACCAACACATCTCGTAGCTTGTGAACGGATTGGTTGATAGATAAAAAGAGTGAATTATTATTGAAAACTATGTTTTATTATGACAAAGTACAACTTCACTTGCAAACATCAGTAATTCAGAGAGAAGAAATTCACCCTTCAGTTAAATACTAATATTTCTCTTCATGACGTCATTATGGAATCCTTTGAGTGACTCCGCCAATATTAATTGTTCATTGAATAAAGCAGCTGCTCAGTAGCAGAGACAATCATGTTATATTATATATGTCTATAACTAGATTATCAATATGAATATTAAATGTAAAGTATAAATAAACAGGGAACTAACTTTTCTTTTCCCCACCAAAACATATCAGAAGTGTAACCAAAGAGATAAAAGATATAGAGAGCTTATTCCCTTCATCTGTATTGTTGTGTCCACTATAAACAAAGTAATTTGTACTACGTCATCGTAAGCTGATCATAGCGATAGAATCTATCTCTATGATCAACTTACGAATACGTAGATCAAATTACTTTGTTTATATTGAACACACAGAATACAGCTGAACGATGTTTCTCTGCTATTGAAGGGAATAAGCTCTCTATATCTTTATATCTCTATGAGTGTAATGTAGTTATCTGTTGCTGTTTCTTCGCTGTCCAAACAAAATCTGCAAAGGCTCTAAGGACATCTAGATAATTGCCTTGGAATTCATGATTCCCGGTAGAAGAGTCACACACTTCAGCCATCATTCTGAAGATGGGGATCTTTTTCAAATCATATATAAAAACATTTCCAAAAATATGGTTGATGTAACCAACTAAATAATATTCCTCGCTATAAATATGATGTGAAACTCAAACCCTGAACTAACTAGGGTATATTGTGGTAAAATACATATATTATCATAAGAAAAAATAGCATTGAAATGTGGTGAAATGCTCGTATATTAAGGATTGCAAAATGTTGTGATGTTTGCAAAGATTGCACATATATTTTGTATGTATTCTTTTCCAGTTATCATATTGTGAAAGCTTGAATGAAATTGAATTTTGGAAGTGTCTTCTCTACAATTACCTACAATTTAGTGCAAAATCTAGGTATGATGCAAGGATTCCAAATGAGTTTAGTTTTTTGTATGTACATCTTAAATTATAAGAGATATTAAAGTTTTGAAATAGTCGTTTTTCCAGAAAAGGAATATTTCAAAACTTTAAATATCTCGTTAATTTTGGATGTACAGAAAAGAAAACATATTCAAATCCCTGTGAATATGAAATAAATTTTGCTCTAAATTGTTTTTAAAATATCATATATATTGAGGACATTAGTGGCGATTGAATGGCGAAAAAAATAATTACTACGTACTTTTTTCATAACTTTTGGGCCCGTTAGGAGAAACTTCCCGTTATTCGATTTCGTTCAAACTTTCACAAGATGATCTCTATGTATTCAATAAAATCTGAAATACGTGAAATAAGAATCAACGTATTATATGTAGCAGATATATATTAGATATACTACCTAATATATTATATATATATATATATATATCTAGTATAATATATAGATGTGTACAAGAATCTGGATAACGGCAAACCTTCGTTCTTGTTCGTTCCGGATAACAGGCTGTAGATTCCAATATTGCGGCCATGACGATGATAAAATTCATGAAATGATCTCTCATATGTTGGCTGTCTGCTAAAAATAAGCTGCACGGATCGGATGACGTCATCCTTGTTAAAGGATGTCTGAAAACCGCCAGATTTGATCTTACCACCCTGTATATATATACAGTAT
>CP045910.1:2119257-2132896 GCA_013387185.1 Caligus rogercresseyi
TTTTGCGAACGTCAACAAGTCTAGTGCCAATCATTTTCCAATTTAATTATTTTTAGTTGTAACATTCGTACTTACATTTTCATATCTTTTTTTCTCTCCTCCCTTTTTTTACAGACATCTTCAAGGAATTCAGCCGCGAAATATTGGAGCTAAAGATCCTCTGACCTTCTCCATTGCAGCAGCCTCTTTTAGTCCTCCATCGAATACAGCTGGAGGAGGGGTCATAGGGGCCAAATTTCGCAAGAATGTTGTGGTAGAGAAGGCGGCAAAGGATATAGAATCCTCTTCAATGCTCTTGGCTGAGGGAATGGATCTCATTCTCGAGGGAATATCCTTTTCTTGGGGATCTGAGAACAATGATGCCTATTATCTGTGCCTGAACCAGGAACAAATCAGTAAGACTTTTTTTTCGCTTAAAAACATTTTATTCGCTTAACTGTGAAAATTTTATACAGAGTAAAAATAAAACACACTAATATTATATAACAACTAGAGGCATATATACACTCAGAGAGTGTGTACCTCCGCCGATCCCCACAACATTCCCATTCAAACATTCTCCCTTTCACACGCCGATTTCTATCTCTAATCATTGTTCCTCTTGTTAGTCATTTTGCATATTAAAAAAGCACTCAGAGACGGAAGACGGAAGAAGTTAAGCTACGTCACTGGGTTAACATAGTCCTGAGCTGATATTGAACAATATACGTCAATGAATATTTTTTTAGCGTTTGTTCTTCCTACTCCCTGAATTAGAGCCCATTTCATTATTATTAGTGTAGTATTTTGTCATTTTGCATAGAAAAAGCACTTAGAGATGCCAAAATTAATCACTTGTTCCTTTGGCATTTCCAACAACTCCACAAAGTTTCATTCGAATCCGTTCAGTACTTTTGGGTTATCTGTTGACAAACTAACAAACCAACAAACGCCAGTGAAAACAATACCCCTTCGGCGGAGGTAAAAAAACAGAGTAAAACACTATTCAGGGCATTTGCGGAAATACATAAATGAACATTGTAGTACACATTATCTCCCCTGAAGAATACTAATCTTATATAAAAGGACAAATAATTTATTAGATTGGTTTAAAAATGCACGATGTATTTTAAAATCCTTTTGATAGTTTTTATATAGAGCTTTGATCTACCTGGCACGTATATTTAATGATATCGCCAGCCCATTTCCACGTTGGTGCACTCCTAAATCCGGGATTTTGATGGAGAGAGCAGCGTATCGAGCTGAAGCACCAATCATGATGGCCTCTTCGACTACGTAGACATTTAGAGCTAACAAAGATTTTATGTTTGTAATGCAAGTTGAATGCTTTGTGACTAGGGGGAGTATTATTTAAAAATTATTAGTATTTCCAAAGAGAATGTGAGCTTTTAAAATATTCGGAGATATTTGCCGTTTTGACACACGTTTAGATTTAAATCTTTTAATTTTTGAAGAATGGGACAATCGGCAATGCATGCAAGGTATTATTCATGAAAAATCCGCAATTCATACAAGGATTCTGAATTTAATAAGCATCCCTGAAGTTCTAAGACTTGTACTGAGATAAATGTATAAATCAGAGCTGCGACATCCGAATGTATATCGGTATTTAGAACATGAAGCGTTGTTACTGTTGCTGTGAAGAAGTTGAACTTTGCAAAAACAATAAACAACTCCGGAGCTGAAAGCGCATTTAATATCGGACAACGACTAACAACAAGACAGTCAAGGAAATAATTTTGTTTGCCTTCCATTCCTTCAAAATCCGGGTGCAATTATGATTTATAAAATATAACGTGTATTAAATTTCAAATATTCTCTTTAAAAAATTATAACGAAATTATGTACTTAATTGTCTTTTGTTATAAATTGTCCGATATTGAATTACATGTAATTCAAATTAATTTAAAAAATCTTAATATCCACCATTTTATCCTTAAAAACTTTTTACCTTTTTATCATATATCTCTTCAGACCCCAACGACACAATCGCTCCACCCACACAGGACCCCTCCATCCGATCCTCCGACCGCCTTGCCTTCTAAACTCCATATTCACCTCTCAGGCCCGAACCTTCATTTCATTCAGCCTAAAGGAGCAGCTTAAAGTCCTTTATTTAAGCACTGGCATCTGGCCTTCGTCCTCCAACAGCTTTGTAGATCCCAAAATAGCCTCTTGGCTCCTGAATCCCGGAGGGAAGGAAAAATCCCTTCCGTCCTCGTGCTAGAGTTCCTTCCGGAGTATGGGCTCTATTGAGGTCTCTGTTGGCCCTGTCGGCCGCTAAAGGGGTGGGATGCTTGGGGATGATTCGAGAGGCAGGGACTGCTGGATTGTCTAGGGCTGCTTCCTTGAAGGAAGTTTTGCTGTGTAAGCATTTGCTTGGCTCTCTGGACGATAAGTTGGAGTCTCTTGGATTAAAAAAGAGTTTTGAGGGTAAGAATGTGCGGCGGAAAATAGTTTATTAAGAATAAAAGATGACTAATTAAAAAAGAAGACCTTTCCATAATGTCAGCGGGCATTTTAATACTCTGATCCAAATTAACTTTGATAAAAACTATGTTTATGGAAGCTACCACTTCCATAAGTCATACAGAATATACATGGAGCATTGAAGCAACGCTCGATAGCGCTGAAATTCGGGGTATTAATGTCTTCTCTCCACTGTAAACAGTGACAGAAAGAACTCAGCTAATTGAAGGTATATTATTATTCAAGGACCGTCCGTATTGCAAAGAGAACTACTGAATACTCGCTTGCCGGATGTTTTGACGTCACACCAACAAGCAGGAAGTATAACATTATATGTGGTGGTCCAGCAAGAATCCAAGTTTAAATGGATTTTTGTGAAAATGATGAATTACCTTTCCTACAAAATATAGTTGGTAAAATTCTCCTACGTTTGTATTTCGGAAATATTTCGATTAGTTGTTGAATACAGGCTCCGAATATTGCCGAATATATTATAATTGATAATAGCTAAGGAATAAATGGCTTATGGCTATGAAAAAAGGGACTACTATCTTTGAGGGATCAAATCGGAGCAGACTTGTGAGCTTTTTTTGCGTTCAGCGTTCCGTTCAGTGTTAAAAAAAATAGCATTCCGTTCAATGTTTTTGCGTTCAGCGTTCAAATATTTAAAAAAGTGACGACGTTTTTTTTTAGAAAAGAATCTCTAGAAAAAGTGATGACGTTTTTTTAGAAAAGAATCTCCAGAAAAAGTGATGACGTTTTTTTAGAAAAGAATTTCAAAAAAAGTGATGCAGTTTTTTTTTTTTTAGAAGAATTACCAAATCAAAAAGTGACGACGTTTTTTTTTTAAATTTCTGAAAAAAGTGATGACGTTTTTTAGAAAAGAATGGCGTTTTTTAGAAAAGGAAAAAAAAGTCCAAGAAATGTTTGGAAAAATTGAACGCTGAACGCGAAACTCTTATTTTTGCTTTCAACGTTCAGCGTTTAAAAAAAGTTCATTCCGTTCAAAACGCCGTTCCATTTTGCGTTCCGTTCACAAGTTTGAATCGGAGGGATCATGTGGAATATGTGAACCACTAACAAATAAGTCCATAGAAAGAAAATCATTCGTACCTATCGAATTAAAATGACATTCATGGGGAAAACTTGTCTTAAAATACTTCTAAAATATATTTGGCCGTCCTTTTATGAAGTAAAAAACTATGAAAATGCGTTTTCTCATTTTCACAATTTTCATATAGAATTGCTTTCTGGCTGAACCACCTCATATGCTAATGTTTATTTTCGCTTACGTCATCCAATGATATATATTTGGAGATGCCGTCACCGTCAAAAATAAGATAACAAACGCTGCAAAATCCATGAAAAAAACATACTATCTATTTACTTATATATGTATCACCGACCCATAACATAAAAACTAGATTATCAACGGTGCTAAATTGTCCTCAACACAAAAAGGGTGTTTATCAATACAAGAAATAAGCTAGAGTCATGGCTTACAATTTTACCGACCGGTGATGAAAGAGAGAAGGAAAAAACAGTTGTCGATGGCTTTCCTTATAAAGAAACATCTCTAGGGCCACAAGAAATTTGTAAGGAACAAAAGTCTCTTCTCTTTCCACATATATGTAGCGGATTGACCTGCTTATTAACAGCAAGTCAAGCTACCACTCTTTCTCACACCTCAGCAGGTTCTTAATCTCTAAGTCCTCTTGTCTGCGGTCAATCCGCTACATATATGTACATATTAAGCTAACCTAAATAAAAGAAATTGCGTATAAAACTATGTTATGGTACTTTCATTTTTATATTTGAAAATCGGTATCGGAAAAATCCAATCGGTATACTTATAATAAATCTTCCGATACCGACTACCGGTACATAATACACAAGCACATGAGTTGAGGAAAGTGAGGCATTTCATATATACAAACTGAATCCCTTCAGTAAGAGTCCGTTCAATCTATCCCATGACGTCATTTGCCTTTCATAGCCTCATGTCACTTTCCTCATAGCCATGCGTATAAAAGTACTCATCATTACTTTCCTATAGAAGTGGAGATGCCGGCCCTGATAGCGTCCTAAACATGGAGCTAAACGGCGTTGGCTTTAGCGAAGAGGAATCCTCCTTTCAAAGAAACTTAATCCTGGATCGAATGGAGGAACTGGAGGCACGTGCCTATAAGCTGGCCAAGCGGTCCTTCTCACTTTCATCGCCCAAGGATCTGATTCAAGTTCTCTACTTTGAGCTGAGGCTTCCACACAATGGCGATGAAGGGATCTCCAATAGGAAGAAACGGACCTCACTCCTCTCCACCAATAAGGAGACGCTTATTCGACTCCAGAAACACCATGAACTCCCAAGTGTGGTTCTCGAGTGGAGGAAACTAAATGCTTCTATTACGAAGGTACAGGGCCTCTTAATTTGTGATTTGAATTAAAACAGCCAAATAGAATAAAGTGACAATATTAAAATATTTTTTTACATAAAAAAATGGTTTCCCTCTCCTTTACTAAGACAATTTCTTATAACAAAATCGGTTATCCAATCTCGTTGCCTTTAATAGATTGCTCCGAAAATTCATCGCTTTCCGTTTGATAGATAGATAGATACATATAGATAGATAGATAGATAGATAGATAGATAGATAGATATAATAGATAGATATATAGATAGATAGATATAGATAGATAGATAGATAGATAGATAGATAGATAGATAATAGATAGATAGATAAATATAGATATAGATAGATATAGATATAATGATAATATAGATATTCTAACAAAAATAAGTCATTGTATAAAAGCGAAAAAGGAGATAATTTCACATATAATCCTATTTTCCCGTCAGGTGGTTTATCCAATGCAGAGAGCCAAGACCTACATCCCCGGCCTAGACATGCATCGCCTCTACACCGTGGTCCTAACCCACAGCTCCACAGGTCGAATCTCCCTCGTAGAGCCAAACCTACAAAACATCCCCAAGGACTTTGAGATACCCAAAGGGAACATCCTGGTAAATGAGGGAGATCTCTCAGAGAGCTTCGCTGATCGGAGCATGTGTAGCGTGGCGTCCTTTTTAGACTCTGGGGAAGGGGTCTATACGGTGAGCATGCGACACGCCGTCGTGGCGGCTAAGGGATGTATTCTCCTTGCGGCGGATTATTCGCAGCTTGAACTGCGGATCCTCGCAATCTCTCCGGGGACTCCAAGCTTCGAAATATACTGAATGACGCCGTGGATGTCTTTAAACTCATTGCGGCCAAGTGGAAAAGGAGAGACGTAGAGGAGGTGAGATCGGGTTTGCGTAAGGGCCTATGGGTGTAGACAGGGGTGGAGTGGCCAGCGGGAGTACCGGGACTATTCCCGGTACTCCTGCTGGCCTCAAGAAACATAAACGGCCGTTTACAGCCTCCCAATGGCATATTGAGGTATGTATAAGGCCGGCGAGGGCATAATTGTCCCGGTGGATAAACTCTTCTCACTCCGTTACTGGGTGTAGATTTCTTCTACATTTATTTGTCTGTATGGTTCGATTGAGTTGTGGGAATATGAATAAGTTATAGAGTGAAGAAGCAACGAATGATAGCGTTGATTAATGAAGTATTTGTGTGCTTTACATTGTATGGGCAAGACAGGTACAGAAAGAGCAGAAGAGAGCGTGAGACTTGATCTTTCTCCATATTGAAATAAGGAATAGGATTCTCCTTAGGTTCTTTTCGTACGTATCTGTCGTTTCCTTAGAAGTGAGAGCACGTAAATACCCCCGAATTTCAGTGCCACCAGTCAAACCTTCGCCTCTCTATACTTATCTATAGAAAAAACATTGTCATACTGATAACGATACCTTTGATATAACTACGGAATATCACGTCCGATGTCATGATTATCTCAATTGGTAGAAGTAGATTTTAAAGTTATTTAAGTATAAATTAATCATCAGTATTTTAGGCTTTCGGTAGTACCAATAGTAAGATTTCTTCTACTGATAAGGTAGCCACGTTTGTTCCTTGATAAATCTATGAAATATCATGATTTATTTCTCATATCGCGGTAGCGGTGGATTTAAAAGGAAGATCAAGTTTTTATTTATTTTTTGCAAGCTCATAAAACATCTACGATATATATACCGTATTGGCCCGAATATAAGACGACCCCCCCTTTTCAGGTTCATGTTTTTTTTGGGGAATCATACAGTAAGGTATTTATTTGAAAAAATATTTTGCCCAAGAAAACTGCAATAAGAAAGAAAATGTAGCATAACAACAACCACTAAGTACACATATCTTTTGCATCGCTGTCACTCTCACTATCGTCGTCACTTTCTTGTTGCTGCACTAGTCCCTCCCACAGTACGTCGTCGTCAGATCCATCTAAGGCATTGGAAATACGCACTTCTTGAACCAGTGAGCGATGCTCTCTGGCAAAATGGCACGCCATGCCTGGAGGATCCACTCACAAAGCAGATGCACCGCAGGCTTCTGAATTTTTTCAGTTGGTGTGAGTGCGTGGTTATCTGACAGTAGCCACTCCGTGTATCTCTTGCGTAGATTATATTTAAATGGTTTGTTTACAACAACGTCCAGCACCTGTAGTGGCTGGTCATCCTCCCGGGATGATCACAAGGTCCCCATTCATGCTCTGCACCAGCTGTTTCACTGGCTCCGTCAGGTGGTCACGGAAAGCATCCAGGACAAGCATGTTACGTTTTTTTTGTCAGGGCACCAGGTCGCCTCCCCCACACAACTTTCAGCCAGTCAACCACCAATTCCGTGTCCATCCAGCCCCTCTCCTGTGCACGCACAATAATGCCAGCTGACATGGGCTCCTTGGGATAGTTTTTCACTTCAGAATCAGGTAGGGCGGGAGTTTAGTGCCGTCTGCCAGACATGCCAGCATGACAGTGACCCTGCTCTTCTCATTTCCCGTCGAGCGCACAATAACTGATTTTCACCTCGTTTATTCACGGTGACGGAAGATGGCATGTCAAAAAAGACCGGGCTTTGGTCTGCATTGCCGATTGGTCGAAGGGGTATTTGTGCGTCTTCCTTAGATTATTGACATGCCGCTGAAAAGTCAACAGTTTCTCCTCAAAGTCTGAGGGCAGGCGCTGGGCAGGCGCAAGGCTTGTTGAAAGACTCGGCTGTCAATCTCTTGAAAGCGGCCGCGTTGAGGTCCTCGGAAAGATTTTCTTTGGCTATTAGCATTCTTGAGGCGCTCTTTTTGTGCTCGCCACCGCCGTACATTGCACTCGGTGACTCCATATTTTGTGGCTGCTCGACAATTATTTGATGACTGCCTCGTTCACCACTAAGATTTAAAATTGGCATCATAACTCTGTCGAAGCCTTTGATTAATTTGTCCAGATTTCGAACCACTTGTTCAAGACAGTCTCTTGTCTTCTCCATTTTTTATTTTTGTTGTGGTATTGTTGTGAGGGACGGTGGCCGATTCATAGTTTGTTGTTATTTTAAGTCCAAACAATCGTTGTGAAATGATACGGACAAAACGATCACTAGACCTCTCCATTATTGAGTGTTTTGGTGTTGTGAAGGATAGGCCTAATGACTGCATTCAGGTTAACTTTAAAAAAATGAAATTATGTTTTTTGTCTAGTCCACGAAAATAAGACGACCCCCCTTTTTAAAGTACTATTTTTAGAACAAAACCCCGTCTTATATTTGGGCCAATACGGTATATATACCGGTGCGGGACGGAAATTGCAACACTTACAAAAATTCGATTTGAGATTACTAGAGGTGCCGAACAAAATGTTCCGCTAAATAACTTCGGTAGCATTGTTTATGTTTATGCTTTTATGTTAATATCATTTCCCCTGAGAATACGCAGAGAGATGGAACGAGACCGTAGAGTTCAAGTGTCGACGTTTCTTGGCGCGGGTAAGACTCCAACTGAGATTGCCAAGCAACTGAACGTGGCAAGATCGACCATTTACCGTATCAACAAAAAGCTTGGCATTAACCAAGGGTCAAGAGGAAATCTGGGAGTGGTGGCAAGTACAAATTGAAACCACAATTGATTTGTGATGTGATCCAAAGGGCTCCAACCATCAGCATGAGAGCTCATGTCAAGGACCTTGGTTTTGATGAGAGTACGGTCAGAAGGGCTGTCAAGGAGTGTGGTTGCAAGTCTCTAGTAATGTTGGAGAGGGCATTATTGAAACCTCCAATCAAAGTGACTCATCTCCAACTTTGCAAGGGTCTGATCAATGTCCTGAAATCAGGAAGGATCATCATCTTCAGTTATGAAAAGAACTGGATTGTGGATCCGATCAGAAATAAAATAAATGACCGGTTTGTGGCCTTTGAAGATGTTGATGAAGACCTTTAAACAATTACCACTATCAAACATCCAGCCTCAGCCATGTACCTGGTCTTTGTGGCTTCAATGCCATTGATTTGGTTTCCCCGAGGGTTTCGCTTGAATACAACCACGTACATTGAAAGCTGCACACCAAACTTTTGCCCTGGGTTCAGGCAACATTTCCAAACCAAGAAGCGGTGCCCCAACAGAATGGAACACCAGCCCTTACAGCAAAATCCACCCATAATTTTATGTCAGAGAGCATCCCATTTTGGGGTAAGGAAAAGTAGCCTCCATGCAGCCCTGATGTAAACCCTTTGGACTTTTCTTTTTGGCCGCATGTGCAGGCCAGAGCCTGCAGAATACGTCACCCCAATATTGAAGCCATGAAGGCCTCCGTTGATGAACACTGGGATGGAATGGACGCTCATTACATACTGTCAGGCCTTCAGGTCCCGTCTGGAGGCTGTTGCTGCTGTTAAGGGCGAATATATATAATAAAAAATTAAAATAAGAGGTACATTAACGCTTTATATTTTTAAAAAATCCTGATCGAATCCTTTTAACAGACACAGAGGGGTGTAAACAATATACTAGGTAAGTGTTGCAATTTCCGTCCCACACCCGTATATATATATTGGACACAGCTTTCTAAAAACTACCGGCAGTATATTTTTTTCTAGCAAACTCCTCTGTCAACGACCCTTTTAATCATTTGATCAACAGAGAAAAATTCAGTATTTTAAAGGATAAATTGATGTTCACTTTTCAGCTACAGCTGGCGTAAGTGATACTTTGTAGCAGGATGCCAAATTCTTTCGTTTTATTCCCCCTCCTTCTTTTTTCGCTCAGGCTTTTGAGCGATTTTTTGTGTTTCTGTTCCATTCATGCGCGTTCCGTTCCGGGTTTCAAGGAATTATAGATTTTTGAATGTGAGGAAAGTTGTAGAAAAGTATTTATAGATTCACCAATCACGTTTTAAAAAGTACCACATTTTCTACCAGTTCATATATATATATATTACTCACAGCTAAAAAAAAAGATGCGATAGCCATGTGCGTTAAAGTGTGATCAACTCTCAATGTTGGGGGCGCAGGTTCGAATACTCCCGAGAGGGAATGGTCATTATTGGTCAATTTTATTGATAAGATCCTAGATTTGAGGGACGAATTTTAAGACTATAATGGTTATTTATATCCAGTCGGATGATACTGCAATTTTATCGAACCAATTAGGCAAAAAAAAAGGAGTGCGATGATTAAGGCGTGTGTTGATTGAGAATGCAAAAAAGCATACGACAACAAAGCCTGCGTTAAGACGTGTGTGATGATAATACACACGGTAATGTTGATATAAATCGAATTATTCCAGTACTTTCTTATCATGTATTTTGACCGATTTTTAGCATTAAATTGTTATAAGCTCTTTTCCAACAGACGTTTCAATATCATAAGCAATATTCTCATTTTTACAGATATCCGCCAATGACCGTCAGAGTGCCAAGCAAATGGTCTACGGCATCCTTTACGGCATCGGCCCAAAGCCCTTGGCGAGCAACTGGGCGTCCCCGAGGAGGAAGCCAGCGTCTTCATGGGAGACTTTAAGGACACCTTCCCCCAAATCCGGACATTTATCGAGAGAACCATTGCCTCCGCAAAGGCCTCTGGCTTCGTCACCACAATCACCGGCCGTCGGAGACTCCTCCCAAATCTACAAACCTCAAGCTCCGCACCCGGAGCTTCCTTCATCATATCCCAGTCCGAGCGACAGGCCGTCAACACCGTTATCCAAGGATCTGCCGCGGATTTGGTAAAGTCTGCCATGGTGGGGATTCATGGGGATCTACAGAAGAAGGCTTTTGCACTCGGCCATTGAGGAAAAGCTCGAAAATATCGCAAAGAAGAGGATCTCTCATACTACAGATCCATGATGAGCTGCTCTATGAGGTCTCCCTGGATGATCTACAAAGCGTGGCCCGGATCATTAAAACAGGGATGGAGAGTGCGATTCGTTTATCTGTGAATACACCGGTTAATCTGAAGGCTGGGCCTTCATGGGGAACCCTAAAGGAACACTATTCATGAGGGCAAAATATAATTTTAAAAATCGTTAAAAATGAGAATAAAAATCTATATATCTTTCTATATGAGAAAAATATATTAATTGCAGTATTAAAGCAGCATTCTTTTTTTTACTTGTAGGGGCTTTAGGTCATCTATCAGATTTACAAAACTAAGTATATGACGTCAGTGCTTCACAGCACGTTTAGTAGTGCATCGGAATAAAACGACGATGAGTGCAAGGCAATTCTCCAAGCATTTTTAATCTTTTAAGATTCCCATTGGATCTAACTGGATGAATTGAAGTATTATGTGGTGGACTTTTTCTCTCCCATCTTTTTGGTCATTACCATCAAAAAAGTATTGGCTTCAGAAGACCATGTTTTAAATCTGTATTAAAGCCCTCTCTCCTTTGTAGAGCTCCAAGTTTGGACCTAAACAAAGAGAGTTCTTCGAGTTTGCAGGACTCCGCATGATGGAGTTTTCTCCATCATCCGGGACGTTAATAAGTGACTCCGATGCAATCTGTGACTCTGATAGATATATATGTAACTGGTTTTTGAAGATACGTAGGTGGTAAAAAGGATAAAGTTGTAGAGAAAATGAAGCCTAGCTTTCAGGGATCTCCACGCCGCAATCATGATATAAGAGAATATTGTAGGATATCGGAAGGACATTTATACTGGATGGAATTATATTTCAACAATATAGAACATTAACAAGGGCTTACACAAGAACTTCAACTAAACTGAGCCAAGGAATACTAGAAACACCATGGAAGGGTTACTTTTACGCGCGCCGGGAAATTAATACGTAAGCAGGGCACATTAATTCTCCTTATTTATGTTAATGTATAAACTATATGTTTCTGTTAAAATGGTCTATATTCTTATAAAATTAAACTATTCAATACAACTTCAACTAATCTGAGCACATTTACACTTAATTGAGATCGATTTCATAAATAATAATTGATGTTGAAATACACACCAACGTTTCACTACTAAAGATTAAGTAACAACTGAAGTGGAGATGTACCTACTACGTAACGATGAGTCACCACCCTTCCATGGTCTTTCTAGGTTTCCTTGCCTGAGCACATTTACTCTTAATTAAGATCGATTTCGAGAAAAGTAATTGACCTTCCAATACACCACGTTTACCTACTAAAGAATAAATAACTACTGAAGTGGAGAATACCTACTTAGGTAACGTAGAGTCACCGCCTTCCATGGTGTTTCTAGGTTTCCTTGGTTAAAGTATCACAATGGTTAAAAGCTGTCCACTGGATGAAGTTTCCCTCATGTTACAAGTTCATGGTAGTGAGGTATCACTGTTTAAGACATACAATCTAAAAAACAGGATTTTTGTTGTTGTTATTATCAATTCAAAGACTATGTTTACACATAAGATGATATACTTATGAAGCGAACTTTGATCATAGAAAGTTACATTTCACTCAGAGTAAAATACTCTCAGTAAGGTGATATGAAGATCCTACAGTTCGCACATACATCCGGGGACCTCTCCAAGTCGGGGCTCTCTCAGAGCACAGCCTCATTACCCCCTTGCCCGACTTAAGGACAGTCTTAGCCTTATACAGGCTGGAGACGATGGCCTGCAAAGAGTCAAGAGTAAGATGGACTATTTATGAAGAACAAAATCAATTAAAATTTCGTAAAAACAAATATTTTTTTCTTCAAAAAATAATTATTTTACAGATACATAAAAGTACGGATTCTTCTCGCATCCTTTAGAGAATGTAAGGCTCTTTCGCCCATAAGTGGGCCCGACAAGGTTCTCTGCATTGGCATGAACTACAGGGATCACTGTGAGGAGCAGGGGATCCCCTTCCAAAGAGCCCAGCGGGTTTAATAAGTTTCCAGCTGTATCATCGGTCCTATGACGACCTTAGGAAGCCGCAGAATACTGAGGTGAGAAAGAAGTTAGAAATAAGAATATATACCTTGAGTTTGAAACGAAATTTTCAAAGAAATAAATATTTATGAGACGTTGTCGCAAATTCACCAATAAAAAATTATTGTTCAGTTGGTAACTATGTTTTTTTATTAATTTTATTGATATCTTGTATGTACATATTATCAGGGCTCTCAAGTCTCACGCATTTGGCGTGTGACACACGCATTTCCACCCGCTTACACGCCACACATTGTATTTCTCACGCAATTAAATTATCACGGTTCGTTCGTTGAAATTCTTTTCTTAAAAAAAAACGTCATCACTTTTCGGAAATTCTTTTCTAAAAAAAAACCGGAAATCTATCCCTACTTTTTTAAATTTTTAATATTTGAACGCTGGTTAATCTCACTCTGAACTCACTTCAAACTTGAGAGCCCTGTATAATAATAAGGGCTAAGGATTACTTTAACCCATAGAAATATAAAGATATAGAGAGCTGATTCCCTTCAATAGCAGAGAAACATCGTTCAGCTGTCGCCTGTGCCCAATATAAACAAAGTAATTGATACTACGTCATCGTAGCTGATCATAGAGATATAACATAACACAATGACGTATTTATCTTCCCTCCAATAGCAGAGAAACATCGTCGTTCAGCTATATTCTTGACACAATAAGTTTTTTTCCAATAAGCTCTCTATATTTTTATATCTCTATGCCTTTAACCCTGACCTGACATAGAAGAGAATTGTCGATTATAAAACTAGGAGACTTCATCTCTTTATTATAGCATCAAATAATCACAAACTTCTCCCTTTTTTCTATTATTATAAGCTTGAAGAGGACCCCTGTTATGAAAA
>CP045910.1:2132996-2150055 GCA_013387185.1 Caligus rogercresseyi
TCACATTAACGGCGAGACCGGTTACACTCAAAACGGAAACATCAAAAGCGGACACGGCCACTGCGCCTAGAACGTTTTGTATATATTTTTATTAGTATGGAGCCCCCGAGTTAACGGATATGATGTATCCAAGAAAGCGCATCCTTAGTGCTTAGCTCTGCGTTCACTAAGACTGAGTTAGAGCATCTCGCCCTCAGAAGTTTGATTCGCATAAGGACCCTTAGGTATGGATATGAAACCCAACAGGCCACCATTATACCCCTTATTGACTGTCTTTGTGTTCATAAAGCTGTATGAGGACACCCTGCCACTCATGAAGTCCCTCTCTACTACGTCAAAAGTCTCCAAACTGTACATTTGTACTCCTATTGAAGGCCAACCTTAGCCTACTCAACCTTCCCAACACATGTAAAGAAGAATCTGTGCCTAATTAATATACAAAAGTGGTCCAAGTTATTTGTGAGCTTTACCGAACCGAATTATTATGGAGGAGGCTGATCCATAGTAATGAAGATGAACTTTTTAAACATGTGGAACAAAAAAATCACCATCTGCCTCACGAAATCGTAATGCAATCCACAAACACAATAACCTGCAATTGTACAACCTCTAACACAAATTTCAAAGTCAAGCAATTCGGGTGTAAGATGGACTTGCTGCTATAAAGTGGAAGATCAGGAGGAGCTCCCATCCAATGATAATTATAAATTCAACCTATAAAGCTACTTCTAAAAACGACTCCGAGCGTTTCCTCTGAAGCATGAAGCAATTTTTTCTGGAAATCATGGTATAGTATATGCTTAGGCACCAATTACGCCGCTCAACTTGGAGAGTCCTGTGCCTAAAGTCAGGATTCCTGGTCCCTTATATTTACCCCCGAAGGTATGTGCCCTATAATATTATAAATATATAGTATATGTTTTATAATAATCTTAATGAAAGCATGCACACCATCATGAAGTTTTTGTATAATTCAATTATTTGTTATGTATTAGTATTCGTATTTTTGAATAATAGTAATAACTAACATCAAATCCTAAAACATTATAATTTTGAGGCTTATCGAACTTTATTTAAAGTTATAGACAGCCTAGGTTTGCTCAGAGGATCTTGCAAAAAAGATCTAATTAACTTTTTTGTGAATAAATGAATGCATTATTAATTACATTTTGTTTATTTATAGATACCTACGATGTGATGCCTTGAATGCTCAAAAAGAGAAAATTCGAGTAGACTTATTCTAGTCAAGTGGCGAACATTCGTTGATAAACTAAGAGGATATTCCAAAAATATAACACATTGCAACTAAGTTGTCTGACCACCAGGACGCGATGGAGCAACTCGATACGAAGGACCTATCAACGTTCAGTTCACTGATAATATACAAAAATGTATTATTTAGGATAGGATAGCCGACGACTGAAGGAGTATCATCATGACGTCAAAGATTTACGGAAGAAAAATCACTTCTAATTTTTTTTCTTTATGAAATTGCTGGGATGTAAAATTTTCGTGAATCTACAATTTACTCTGAAATATATACAATGAAAAAATAATGCTGTTTAAGTTTGTTTACTATAAGTGTAATTATTCGTTTGAGTTCGTCTACAATTCTTATTTGACAAGTATTGGAATCTATTTTATTCATGGAACTAATTAATTAATACAATATTTAAAAAAAACGGCAGGGGTAAATTAATGACATAAATTCAACCATAAAAAATGCATGAACTTATGCCTTCTTTAATGGAGGTTTTGTTACTAATATTATACATATTAATTCTTCAAACTTAATTGATTTATATTCATCGGATGAATCAGTTCAGTCATGCAATTGAATGTTTCGCTGCTTGTGCTACTGCTAATAGATTGTGTAAGACACTTCAATGACAATAGATGTTAAATGCGAGTTTCATCTTATTGATATTCATTTTATTCATACATCTAATTATTTTTTTGTATTAAGAAGATAACTTCATTTGGTTTCAAATGTAACTTATACATATATATTATATATATGATATATATATATATATAATATATATATATTTAAATATATATATAGATATATATATATACTATATATATATATATATATATATATATGTATTACTGAAATATTGGAAAATATTAATGGATTGGAATCTGTATTAATAAAATTGGATTTGTGATGTTAAAAATGATTATTTCTGATAGAGATAACAACAAAATACTGATGAAAAATAAATATACACTACAGTTTATGAGAATATTCACACTTTGATTGACTTAATTAAATTAATCGAAACATATTGCTAACGAGAGTATTAGTCTTTCGGAGGGCAATTGAAACCATATAAGATAATTTATTCTTGGTATGGGTAGAGGTGCAGCAGAAGACACAGTAACATGTCAATGCCCAGTCAGGGAGTTTTGAAGTGTGCTTAGTAGCAATTTCATTAACAAAGACGATAGAAAAAGCAGAAGGAGACACTGAAACCTTATAGGATGCTTGCCCAACAAGATTCCACTTCATGATGATGAGAGTAATCCGAATGGCAAATTATAACAAAATATAGTTCCAGCAAGATCCTTAAAGTGGCGCCCATATAGACAATTGAACGTTCTGATCATTCAAGTAACAAATCTGAAGTTCCGGAGAACGAGAGCTCTATCCTTGAGGCTAAATTATATACTTCCATTAACTTGGTGCAACACATGCTTCCTTCCTCATGATTGAGATATAAATTTTGCTCAAGAGGCACATGGATGTCTTCTTAATGAGTGCTTAATCGAATACTTCAGTCTATGGAGTAAACTTGCAGGGACTTTCGCTTTCAGAAATTAATTTGTTCAAGGCATTTTTGTGAGTGAACTCGATTCGGATGATCCGATGTGGGCTGACAAAGATGTCAAATAAATGTTGAAATCATGGAAATGTGAGCCAAGATACAAAATCAAGTTTCCTTAGAAGAGGGATGAGTGATATTTAAACTTAGTAGAAAGGATAACAACCTCATCCACAACTATTCATAATAAAAGTATTAAAATAACTAAAACTAATAAATCAAAGAACGATTTTATATTATTTCTATTTTCTCTTAGAAAAATCACATCAATAATATTATCAATATTATTGATTGAATTTCGAGAGTTAAAGAAATTAATCCCTTTGAAAACCCTGGTAAACAATCCTTCCAGTGATGTCACATTTTGTTTATGTTCGAAAGTGACCTACCTGTATTTCTATATACCTTGAACGTCATAAACGGGCACGCCCTTTATGCACACCTAAAGGCCATCATTGTCAGTCGTAATATTTATTTCAAAAAACGTGGTTGTGTTGTGCTATATGTTCTTTAATTCGTGTTTCAAAATGGTAACAAGTGCTCTGCTCCTGGTTGTAAATAAGGAATATTAATATGTCAAAGGACCCATATGTATCCTTTCATTGCTTCCCCAAAAATACTGAAATGCTAATAAAATGGATTAGGATCATACCAAGAGATTCGACTAACTAGAACCGACAAGTCATTCAAGATTGTGCAGTGAATATCTGTACCATCTGATTTTATCACTTTATCTGTCGATAAAAGATGCAATGCTGGCAAATCACTCGCAAATAGGTAAGGTTAAACATCATATGTATTATATTTACGTAATACTTAATGGTGTCATTATAATTTTTATTCTTCAATTGATCATGAATTGAATGAGAGTTTAAAAAACATGATTTGAGAATGCTTAAATATTTTTATTTTTTTAGATGACAGAGAGATGATGCTCTACCATCAAATGGCCCAATCTTCCTTCTTATCACTCAAATTCCATCTCAAAGAACTACACAACTATCAACAATTAGCAAAAGAATGCAGGCTCAAAAGATCGCCAAAAAGCTTCGAGTATGCTATGTTCAATGAAAAGCTGTTTCTCTGGCCAATAAGTGTCTGAAAATTATCTCTCATGACATTGCCTTCAGGATTTTTATTAATTAAAAGTCCTTTGGTTGCTTGTCAAATGGAACATTCAGATGAGAGGGATTCTTCATTACTTCCAGTCTTGAAGTGCAGGAAGATTTATCGTTCAAAATTTATCATTATCAGGTTTTACTTCAAAACAGCAAAGTAAATCACTGTCTTCAAGTTGATGGAAGAATCCCTCTGTTACTGAAGCTATTAACGTCGTGCTTATTTAAGATCCATGAGTTCAATCCCCAAAAAGGACATTTATGAAAATATTTGTATTCAACTAGAAAATTTCTTTCACAAAACTGACTACAGCCATTTTAAAACACAAAATGTCATTTATAATAGAACAAATGTCACTCCTCTTTAAGCAACCTAAAGGCAGAAATACCCCTAGATTCCTTGCCACCCTTTGATGTGGGAAAATGTTAGTCCAGCTCTATACAAGAAATTACTTTCATCAAGCTTTGACAATTCCATCTCCTAGATATTTAAGATCTATATCCAGTGCAGGTAACAATCGAAACTGGATTGCCTTATTCAACAATTCGATATCTTAAAGCCAGAATTTAGACTGAAAAAAGAGAGAGAATTGTTTATACTCATCATAGACGAAATTTACTCCGCCAAAGGGTGGAATTTATTGGTGGCAAATTTATAGGACATGAAAACAATGAAGTCACAAAACAGTGCTTACTTTATGATAAAATCAGCCTCAGGAAATTCCAAGCCACAAGGCACATACATTAGCTTGGCTGATTTGGCAGAACATCTTTTGGTATCAGAGAATTTTACTATGTCCTCCTTGCTATGTTCCAATCTGACCCACTTGAGAAGAGATTTGGCTGGTATAGACAGCTTAGTGGCGGAAATTATTTTGTTAGTGTAGGCAAATACTTGAGGCTGAGAAGAAGATTAGGATTTTATCACTTGTTAAATTTTCTAAAATGAACATTTCCGAAGTTAAAAATATGTTAACCGATGATTCAATAACAATAGCAGAATTAATTCTTACTGATTGGCGTCCTTGTGATTTGGAGACGATCCCCACTGAAGGAGGAAAGCAATGCTTTATATTACATTGCTGGATACATTGCTTTTCCCTGTCCAAAAGGTACATTGTAACTATTGCAAGGAACTTTTACTTCAAACAATAATATATAAAAACTATTCGATTTGAGGCAAATTCTGATGACGAAAATATAGCAGTTAATCGATTCATGGAAATTATAAATCGAGGAAGACTATCTACTCCTTTTGATATTCTTTTGCTAACAAGTTTATATGCCTATTCGCTTTTTGATTATTGTTTCAAGCCGTGAGGATGAAAAAAACAGCCTTATTAATGCCCAAAATTCACAAGCATATTTATATCTACATTCATGATAAAATGAAAGATTCATCTGAAATGGCTATCGAAGCCTTAGTTACGGCCAAGTGTGATGAAGATCACAACTGGTCAATTCTTATGAAAAAAGTAGCTGAAATATTATTCAATGTGATGGCAAAGAATCTAGTGGGAAGTTTAATGAAGCAGTGTCATTTCAAGAGAAAAAAAATCGACAAATACGAATTTAAATTTGCAAAGAAAAAGGGATATAATTACAGTCCAGTTCACAATAAAAATATAATCTTGAATCACTAATGGTAAATTTTTAAACTATGTATCTTTTGTAAAAATATTATATATACTATTGTAAAAACTATTATTTATAAATAAATAATTAAAAAATTTATATCGTTCATAGTTATTGAAAACAAACATTTCTTAATCACAGTGTATTTCACAATGAAAACATATAATCTTGAATTACTGTTTGTAACTGTTAAATATGTATCGATTGTTATAATACATTATATTTACTATTGTGGATACTATTGTTGATAAATTAAAAGTATTAAATATATATCACACTCGTTATTCATTTTAAAAAATATAATAGCTACTTGTTTGATCGTTGAATTATGAATTACTGAAGTGAAAATGAGTCATTTAGCTAAAAAATACATATAAAACTTTTAATTTATTGCTATGTTAATCAACGTATCATGGCCTTAACTTGGAAGCTACAATTTTCCCTTTCCTTTCCAGTTAGTTTCTAGTATTCTTGCTTGATACACATGTAGTTAGCAGCAGGAGAAGAAGGACTGCTTTAAAGGGAAAATGGGAAGAGAAAATATACACTTGCAAGAAAGGGGGTGTCAATAACACTTATTGCACAGGGGGTGCTAACGTAAATACATAACACCATCCCCCAATCAACGAGACCGTTGGAGTCGAAGTTGTTGATATGGCGGGTGTGAGTGCCTCCGTCAATTTTAACTAACCAAAGGGAGTTGCCAAAACTAGAGATAGTTTTACAGGATCCACTTTGCCGTCCGCTTGTTGAAGGAACGTACCAGACGTCAACGTTGGGTGTGAATTTAGAGGCATTAGAATCAAGGTATATAGAATACCAGGTATGTGATATTTAAAAAGTGGCGCGGACACTTAATAAAAAGAATGTACCGATGACGTCATACTCTCTTTTATGATCATATTTTTATATAAAATGTTGGTCACAAAACCTCAATCAACAAGAAATAATTAATGTATGTTCATTGCGTAATTATTTAATGTTAGATTATTGTTGCAATAATAAATAAAAACATATAACACACTCAATATACTTTATTTAAGCTTTAGGTTAGATCTAACTTCACATATTGTCGTATAACAATTGACTTAAGTATAAGTTTAGCAATATATAAATAGCTCTTTAAAAAATATTTGTAATTTCGCACTAAGTAACGTTAATAGCATGAAATACAAGGCTAAACTTATTAATTCAATAAGTTTAAATATTTGACGCCAATCTTATCAAAGTTTAGTGTTCTGCTATATTATTTTTATTAGTGGTTAAATTTCGATAAGAAGGTTAGACTTTATTCATTTCTAAAGTATCAGTGAAAATAAACTGAGTAAATATTCTTCAGGTTAGTTGAGTTAATAACAATAACGAGTTCACGATCAATAAAGCAAGATGAATGTAAAACATATTGAAACATAAGTTGATTTCTTTAAAGCAATATTAAATCTTAATGTATTTAAGTATCGCAACAATATTTTTTTGGCTCTCCAAACCTATTATTTTTGTAGTAATTTTTTAAATCTTTCAATAATGTCGTTCATAAAAATTGCTAAGATAATTTAAATACTTTTACTACAGTAACTAGATTTACTAGTTTTTATTAGTGTTTTTAATTGTTTGACAATTACAATGTTATTATAATTATTGAATGATATTTTATATATCTATAGGACAAATTGAACTTTTTTTATTTTAATAATTGACGTATTTATATATCTTGGGTTTAAGGATAAATAATTGCTAAAAGGATATTAATATCATATTTGGATTCATTGAGTATTATTTCATATTTCATTTGCTCAATCAAGTAAGTTCACCCAAAATTTGTCGATGTGTGATATTCAAGTTCCGTATGATATCTCAATCCATTAAAATATAGCAATTTAGAATAGGTATTTTGTACTCAGAACATTGTTTTGCTACTAAAGTTATATTAAAAATGAAAAAAAAATATTATCATCTTATTAGACTTATAAATTCAGATAATATTATTTTAACTGTGTAATAGAGCTTCCATTTATTTTGTTAATGTTAATACTCCAAGGATAAATACAATATATAAGGCATATTAAAGTTAAAGTTTCTACTTATCAGAATATTGGCTTACATTTTTTAGGGTTTTGGAAAGTGGAAAATCAATTCACCCATATTGGCGTCTTTTCGCTCGATTAAATGGATCTGAAAAGTAGTTTTGACTATTTCTTATCCATTGATCAAGTGTGCTGTCCGAATAAAAGAATTACAGTTGCCATGATCCGTGGAAGATGTTTGCCAATTTTATCTTTGACATCTCGATGTCTCTTGACATTATTTTCACACAAATGAGGTTGAAAGAAGGGGCATTGCAGTCTTGACTTTAGTTTCTGATATGCCCCCATCAAATGTTGGACTGCGTAACTCATTGTAAGTCTCAAAGATTTGTCATATTTTGGAATAAAAAGATAATTTATATGTTTCAAGATGTCTCTCATTTGATCAAACTCTTAAGAAATCATCTTTTAGACAGAGGCCATTATCTGATTGAGGGATCTACCATTATAAAAAAGATTTTTCGGACTTAATAAAAATAAATCCCCAATAATTATAAATAGCTCATAAAATCAAGGAAATTCATTAATAATGCCAGAGCAATTAAAAGAAAAGAGTTTGTGTAGCGCCTCAACTGTTGAACCATACGACAGCTTCTGCTATTAACTATATTTTTCTGAATAAAAAGTCTCAATTCGATTTTATTGCTACACTTAACTCAGGAATAAGATGTACTACACTTATGAATCTGAATGCCTCCATGGCAGTTTTTGAAAGAAGTTTGTGAGTATTTATTTACATTTATTATTGTTTATATTTAATTTGATGGATATTATTTTATTTCAATTGATCAGTCTTAGTTTTTATTTAAATTCATCAATATTTTTTATAATCATACTTTACTCATTTTTTATTAAACTTGTTTATAAAGTTCAACATTAATATTTGAATACTCTGTCCAACTATTATATATGAGGAAAAAAATGGATGTGCAATATTATATAATTTAATCATATTATTCAACTTTTATTTATAAGTTTCCGTGAGAGTTAATTTTTTGTCCATAAAAAGAAGATGTCCTTATTATAGTTGCAATATTTTCTTTATCATTCATTCCACGACTTGCGAAGTAAGAAAAAAAAAGGTGATGTAAGCAATATATCAATGATGTCAATTCGCTTCTTCACATTAGTTTCTTTATTATTTACATATACATCACTGGAGAGTTTATTACATTTATTCCTTTCTTTTCTACCTTACATTGTTATATTAATCTTATTATAAGCGATAATTCTTACAAGAACAAAAAATCTTCGATTCTTTTAAATTAAATAAATGACAATTGAAATATTCCTTTTAAATATTAGTGATTTTTGTTTGTAAATCAGTTCAATATTTAATTATAAGGAAATTTATAAAATATCCCCAGCTAGCACGGCAGATGAAGTCGGACCAATGACTACTGAGAGCACGCCGGGGATTTATAAAAGTTTATTAAGTAAAAATTATAAATGTAACATACCTTGTATTCTATATACCTTGATTAGGATGATGAGAAGGGGATGATGATGAGTGGCGCGTCAGGAATCCGTCAATTCGCGTTCGTAGCGGTTTAGAGAGTAGGAGTTCTGCAGGGGAACTTCCTCCTGACAGAGGAGTCGCTCGGTAAGAGAAGAAGTTGGTCGAGGGGAATATTAGGATTCTTTTTGATGAGGTCCTTACAACGCGGACTGCCCTTTCTGCTTGGCCTTAGCCTGAGGGTGATACGGTGGAGATAAGGATTGCTTCACACCCCAGGACTGTAGCTTGGCTTGAAATATATGGTTCACGAATGGAGGACCATTGTCTGAGTGAATGGTATGAGGGAACCGAACCGGCAGAAGCATAAGAGCAGTTGATTAATGTGGGGCGATGACGTGTTAGACATGGTTCTAGGAATAATTGTATAAAACACTTATGCATAAGGAAAATCTGATAAAGCAAGCATATTTGTGTTGGGAATTTGTAACTAGGATTTTTCTCTAACGACACTTTTGTATAAAATGCATTTTTAAAGGAAATTACGTACTTTTGGGCCCAGCTTATCAGTCAAAATAGCTTTATTGAGCATTAATGAGCACATTTGGTAAGTTTTTATATAAAAATAGTAAAATAAGCCCATTTGGAGTACTTTTTCGTTCATATATAAAGTATATAATAGACCCATAATGGTACCAATAAACATGAGCTACGGTAAGGTAAGGTAAGGTAGGTTTCGTGAGGAATGAACAATAACAATACCATAAGAAATAATAAGCTCAGGACTTTGTTGTGTTAATTCGGACAATTACGGACTTCCCGGATCATCTTTGCTGGACGACATTTTCCTACGGTCTTTCAGCATAGATCCTTGATGCACTCCGGGTCCCTACAGTACTCCGGATTCCCACCGGTCTGGATCCCCAAGGCACTCTCGGGATCCATACAGTTCTTCGTATGTTAGGGCACTTACTCCACGACTGATCGCCACGAGAGTCCTATCAGGAGGAAGCGGGTCCTAAATACACCCGTTGTAGAGAGCTCAGGAATGTGAATTGAGTTAATTGGACCTCAAATATAGTTTGCATCCTATATTTTATTACGCACTCTTATTTAAAGTTTTGTTGTTTTATCTCTATTTGTACACTCTCTTTGCATCCTTGTCTCGAAGAACTAAATACATTAGTTAATTTGATCTCTAAATTGCTTCTTATTTCTATTTGAGACCCATGGTCAAGAATATGTTTGCCTATTAACAAAAATTATAGACAATACCAAAAGTAAAGACAAAAGAAAACTGATTGGCCTAAATACAATATTTTTTCATCTATTTATCATCAATTATGAATATATAATACAATAAAAAGTGTATTTTATTAACCATAAACAAAATATTGTTTAGAATTTTATTAAAACGTGTCAAAAATGCCTCTGCAAAGTTGTATTCTTCGACATTGTTGTTAAAAGCATTCTATTCCTATTCCTATAATCTATCAAATATAACATGGAACATCAAATTCATTTTAAAATAGCTTTTTCTGTGTGGAACCTTATTGAAAGTATCGTTTCTTTTTTATTTAGTAAAAAGAATAACTTATCTATGAACCATAATACGAATATTTTCATTTTTTTTATTCACGTTAATCATTTTTATATAATGTGTATAATTGTTTGTCGACAATGCTTTTATTAATTCCTTTTGAAACGCCTTGTTATTATATTTTCATAACATAACACATATATCGTGCATATTAATTATCCCCCCTTCCGGCTGCAATTGATCCTTGACGCTCCCAGGATCCCCGCAGTACTCCGGATTCCTACCACTCTGAATCTCCAAAGTACTCTCGGGATCCACAACTGACTGATATGATAACCCTATCGGGAGGAAGCAGCTCTCAAACCCACGTGATATATGGAGCTCAGAGAGGAGATGGACGGAGTTCATTGGACCATTAATTTCGTTTGCATTATATATTTTTCTTTCTCACTCTCATTTAAAGATTTGTTGTTGTTTTCTCCAAGATACATAGAGATAAGGTATATCAGACAGAAGGAGTTCAGCCTGCTAGGACAGAATGGTGATTTTGACGTCACAGATATACTCTTATGTTATAAATTTTGATAAGAATTACTAAATAAACTCATATTTTTACTTTGTATTTATTTTGAAAACACTAATATAAAACATAGATCGTAGAAAATTAATAGGACCTTATTTTAATGAAAACATATTTTATCTTTAGAATTACTTAATTAGAGGCAGAAATTGACATAAATTCAACGCAACCTCGTTAAATCATATAAATCATTAAGAATATTGACTTTTCTTGTAATATTTGGTTTCCTTTCTGAAGATATTTTTTCTTTGAAATTTTTAAAATAAAATATTAAATTTTATATTAATTTGGACAAATTCTTCAAAGTATGGTCTCAAGACTTTTTTGGAGACTCATTCAAGCCAGGGAGATAAAGAATTCAAATTGCTGAAATAATACACATGAATTATAAATGGAATAAGTTTAATATATTCTGACATTATATTTATAAAAAATAATATATGAATTAATATTTAAATGGATTGAATATTTTTCTTTAAATTACGTGAGGAGGGCATATTTTTATTTTTGAAATCGAAATTTTGTTGTTCAGTGCCTTTATCATAATGAATGTCCTTAATCTGGCAAACTTTACTATAATATCCGAAGGGAGCATCATATAAACGTCTTCGTAATAATATTTTTGAAAGACATCAATGAGCTTTTTTATCACATTTGCGTCCCTTCTTATGCCATATTCTCCGTGAAATTGATTGAAGAGGGTATCCAGTTTCTTGATAGCTTGGACAAATTCTTCTGAGGGTTGTCTTAAGCCACATTTATGAATGTAGAATAAATATTGATTGCAATGTGAATTAATTATGAATTTCACGCCATATAGGACATTATATTTAATATTTGAAATGGCCAAGTGCGTTGATCACCTCCTTTGATAATAAACAACACATTAAAATTAAAGAAAAATAAATATTTCATTCAACAGTGGCTATTTTGTGTGATTGTTTGATGAAGGACTGAATGAATAAAAGTTTATCCTATCCCGAAATATTCTTCATGATTTATATGATTTAACGAGGTTGCGTTGAATTTATGTCAATTCCTGCCTCTAATTAAGTAATTCTAAAGATAAAATATGTTTTCATTAAAATAAGGTCCTATTAATTTTCTACGATCTATGTTTTATATTAGTGTTTTTCAAAATAAATACAAAGTAAAATATGAGTTTATTTAGTAATTCTTATCAAAATTTATAACATAAGAGTATATCTGTGACGTCAAAATCACCATTCTGTCCTAGCAGGATGAACTCCTTCTGTCTGATATACGGTATAACCAAGATACATAGAGATAAGGTATATCATATACCTTATCTCTATGTATCTTGGTTTTCTCTATCTATATACTATGTTTTACATCCTTGTCTCGAGCAAATAAATTAACTCAATTAATTTGATCTCTTCATTTCTTCTTCTTTCTATTTGAGATCCATGGTCAACTAAAATCCATACCCGAGACTTCTTTATACACACAAATACAGAGGATAGACAAATGATTATAACTTACTTATATAATGTTTTTTCATTCCGATTCATGTTCTTGATGTGGAAGACAATGAGAAAGAGCATATTTCGCCTATTAAATACGTTAATGACGATAAATATAAGACAAAAAATTGGCTTGAATATTATAACTTTAAAAAATATATCATTAATGGTCACTAAAACCCATACCCGGGCTTTTTATACAAACACCGAAGGGTGGTCCATTAGCTAATACTTGAGTCTTCTTACGTTATTTTTGGAAGTTAAATTGAGGATGATTACTTGCTTATTTTTTTATGAAACTTAAGGAAGTCTGTCATGACTCTTTGAGACCTTAATTGCAGCTATGATTGAATCCAAGACAGAAAACTCTCATTACTATCTTCATCACTTCATTGAATGTTTACTAAAATCAAAATATATGAAGACTAGCCCATTGCCGCTCCGCGGCTGGTGCTAGGCCCTCCGGGCGGGTGGGTGGCCTACGGCCACAGCATTATACATGGTAACATATCTTTGGATAATATGTTGAGGCAAGGGTTGAACCTTGCATCAACAATGAATTTTTTGAAGCCTATGATGATGGAGACGTCGTATAGAAAGAAGTTTTATGATATGAGTATTTTTCAACAAAAAAAAGTAGAGGGAAATTTTTTATATTATCCAGTAAATCCGGATTAATTCCTCTCCTTATAACTACAAATATATACATATGTATTTATTTTTCTTTTTTTTCCCCCTTTTCTTACTTTAAAAAACCTCTATCGTCTCATACAAAAATGTGGGCACAGATACTTAGCAACGTGCAGCGAGGAAAATATGAAGCAAAAGACTTATGCACTAAAAAGTTTAAGGAAATTATATATACCTTGTACTACATATATTTACTTCTATGAAATAACGCCAACTTAAAAAGCCTCCTATGTGAGCTAAGAGGCAAATGCTCTCTCTCCGTAAGACCTTCTTCATGATTTGAGGGAAAATCACATTATAACTTTGCGCGGGAAACTATTTTCATGATGTTATCGTATTCATGATACATTCAAATATTCATATTCATGGAGCTTCTCCCTTCTCTTTCTTTATACTTCGGAGCGCGTCCACTTGTGTTTCCTGTGAGAAAAGGGGAAGAGTTTGAAGTATTCAAACTGTTGATAAGATTGGTGAACCCAACATAGAGATATTAAGATATAGAGAGCTGTTGGATCCTTCAGAAAAATACGTCATTGCGACCGTAAAAACTTCTAAAAAGATATACAGTAAACCCTCGATAAACGAACTATATGGGGGGAGGGCAGGGTCGTTATATCCGAAAGTTCGTTAAATCCGAATTCGTTAAAGGGGGGCTCTGGAGTGTAAGGTATATCCTGCAGAGTGACGACGAACTGCCGTTGGAACACATTTGGCAGATTAGTGGAGGAGGTCGAAGTCACAGACACACTGCTGGTCTCAGACTCTGTCCTATACCTCTTCTCGGCTGGGGAGGGGCCAGCCTGGAGAAGTCAGAGATCTTCGTCTGCGTCTTCCTCTGCTGCACTCACGCATGAGTTCAAACTGCATGATCCGCAGCAGCTCATAATTCGGTTCGGTAGCCTTAAATATAACGAACTTAGGTTCGTTATATTCGGGGGGGATATTTTCTCAAATCACCTATGTTTTACAAATTTAGGTTGTTGTGATGACGTCTCACACAGGCTGCCAACTGCATTCCTGGAATTAATATAGCCAACCTATTTAATAAAGAAAAAAGAGAGAAAGAAGAGGACAGAGTGATTGACGTCACAAATCAACTATCGAACGCTATCCCTATTTTGCTCTTTCTCCGAGCCCCTTTTAACTTTGAACATTGTTCTTATTTCATTAGCTTATATATCAATAAAGATTGAGTTATGTATATTTAAATAAATCTCATAATAGGAATATTTTGATATAGGAATAATCAGTTTTATTCATATGTACAATAGGGATAACGTTCGATAGTTGATTTGTGACGTCAATCACTCTTCCTCTTCTTTCTCTCTTTCTTTTCCTTTTCTTTATAGGCGGCTATACTCTTCCAGGAATGCAGTTGGCAGCCTGTGTGAGACGTCATTACAACAACCTAAATTTGTAAGCATAGGTGATTTGAGAAATATCCCCCCCGATATAACGAACCTAAGTTCGTTATATTTAAGCTACCGAACCCGAATTATTATTAGGTTCATTGTTTCGGGGCTTTGTTCGGTCATGGACAAAAAAGGTTCGGTAGCCTCAAATATAACGAACTTAGGTCGTTATAACTGAGGCTTATTCGATCATGAACACAAAAGGTTCGGTACCTCAGATATAACGAACTTAAGTTCGTTTATATCTGAGGCTTGTTCGGCTAGCTCCAGGAGGTTCGTTGTATCCGAACTTCGTTATACAGAGGGTCCGTTATATCGAGGTTTACTGTAGAGAGTTTATTCTCTTCATCATTTCATAGATTCTATCTCTAAATCAGCTTACGATACGTCGTACAACTTACTTCGTTTATTTTGCACACACAGAAACATTAAACCGCTGTTTCTCTGCTATTGAAGGGAATCAGCTTTCTATATCTTTATATCTCTATGGAACCCAAGGTTTGGGCATTAGACCGTCACTGGAAACCTATTATTTCTATTTATATATCAATCTTTCTATCTATTTATAATAATAATATATAAATATAAAAAAAAAAACTATATATATATATATATTATATTTATATATATATTATATTATATATATATATTATAATATATATATATATGTTTGTGTGTGTGTATAAATAATTAATTTAAAAAAAAATATATAAATTATGTAAATATATATATCGTTCTCCAGTGACGTCATTGAGTAGTTATACTGCTAGGAGTACATGTTAGTTTTTGTATTGCCCTGATCCTTTGGTGAGCTTTCATTTCGTATTTCATAATTTAAAAACCAATTATGCAGTAAAAAGTCTCCCTAGAGGTTACATTAGATTAATAATTTAGAGCGCCCCCTATATAGCAAAAAATAACTAACATTATAACCATCTCCTATGCTATATATGTTGCATATGTACTTATGAAATAATGCTTACCAATAAAACTTTTTTGTTTTTTTCATCCATTTTAAAAATTTCTTCAGATTTGCATTATTCTCCCCCAATTGGAACAACTATATTAACAAATTTCAAATTTCAAAAATGCCAAAATCATGGGGGACCCCCTTAATTTTTTGAAAAATCAGTTTTTTGGGTTTTCTGAAAAAATATATGAAACACTGGAGAAGAACTTTTTTAGAATGTATTGTCAGACTTTTTAAGCTCCTTTTTATGAACTCAGTTGAAATCTGTGAGTTTACCAGGAGCGGAAAAAAACCCTTTTCCATTTTGACAGTTTTTATGCCAAAACTCGAAAAATTCGGAACCAAAATTCCTTTTAAAAACACAAATTTATTAACAATGCCAAACTCTATAGATATTATTTATATAACTTGATGCGATAATCTAACTGACAACCGACAGAAGGCCCCCAAAAATTTAGGATTTCAAAATATTCCGCTTCGTCCATGAAATTGGACCTAATATTCAATCCCGGATTTGAGGCTCTTAATGACCTCGGATCAGGACACTGAATACATCAAAGTTGCTCCCTTTGTGAAGTTAAATATGATTGTGCAAAATAAATTGCGAAACCTTGCAAATTGCAAAAAATCCGGATCCCGGACCAAATATGTCCCGGAGGCCGACATTGACTTAACCAACCTAGGCTTATTTTGCAAGGCCTTCATTTTCGTATATTTTGTTTTGAACTTTTTTTTTTGTTTAAAAGTCGCGCCAGAGGTTTCTTGAATTTCCCGACAGGCCGGTCCGGTTTTCCGGAAATTTATTTTGACCCGATTTGAAACCCTATTCTGACATACTTTCAGAGTTACAGGGGTTGGTCATAATCCGGGTCCGGGAGTTTCTAGATCCGGAATTTTTTTTCCGGATCCAAGTTCTTTGGGCAGAGATACAGATAACTTTTAGTTTGCGTTCTGTCTCTAAACATCTCACTAGACGAACTATGGACAACCAAAGTTTTCCAAGCCTTTTTTGAGGCCTTTTGCAAGGCCGCTAGGCATTAGTTTTGTTTATACCAAAGATGCCTACGGCCAAAACCACAAAAATCTAATTACATCCCGAGCCTCCTAACCCTCAATATCCATGCAAACCGCAAAACCTCTCACAGACACAAATCTGGTCTGATCAGAATTTTAACCTAGCCCAGAACCATCACATGGTCCAAGATGCATCTGTGTGCCAAATTTCAGATCTCTAGCTTCTGTAGTTTCGGCGTCTATAACGG
>CP045910.1:2150155-2181739 GCA_013387185.1 Caligus rogercresseyi
TATATTACAGGGCGTATACGTATAATACGGACTAAATTAAACAAATTTTGAAAATGTGATAATTATTGGTTTACCATCGTTTCAACAATTTGTTAAATGAAAGGCACAATATATAGATTTTATTTTTAATATAGCCCCCATCAGCGGTGACGAACATCTCGAGGCGGTGTCTGAAGCGGCCGCAGGCCTTGGCGACGACGTCCTTCTTCATATTGGCGAACTCCTCCACGATGGCGGCTCTGAGGGAGTCGAGAGTGTTGTGAGCGTGCTTGTTGGTCTTGTTCTCGACCATGCCCCAGAAGAAATAGTCGAGGGGGTTGCAGTCAGGGGAGATGGGGGGGCCACAAGTCTGGGCTCCAGTGGTAGGGGAGGTTCTCCAACAGCCACGCCTGGGTCTCCCTCGACTTGTGGGGGGAGCCTCTTCTTTTACGAATGTAGCCCAGGTCCTTGTTGATGGTGTTGGCGATGGTCTGTTTGGAGCAACCCATCTCGGCGGCCAACTAGGCGTAGGACTTGTTGCCGTCCTCGTGGACCTTCCTCTTCACCTCGGCGACAAACTCGTCGGTCCTGGTGGCCCCCAGGGACCGAGAACGCTTTTTGCGATGAGCATCATTCTTTTTGAAAGAGTTCCAACCTTCCATGGTCGTAGACGGTCGACTTGGGGTAGTTGAAGAACTCTATCACCTCCTTTGGACTCCTCCCGGCACGGAAGGAAGCAAACATCGCATGCCTTTTCTCCTCTTCCATGGCTAACTGTTGACTGAATTTCAATCTGTTTTTTTTTGACAGATAGATAAGATGCGAAGCGCAGTAACGTACATATGTGTTTGCAATATAAAAAAAGACGACATAACCGATCAAATTAAGTCGGGATTATACGTGTACTCCCTGTATATAATATATATATCCTATTATATATATATATACATATATCACACTGGGAATTGGTTTAATTTATTCTCGTTATTGTCTTACGAAAAGTATATCGTCTTCACTCTATTATAAGAGCATTTTTATTTAAAATCTCATTATCGACTCATTTCGAACTAGCCGGTTCGATATTTGGTAGTCACGAATCCCGATCCATATCGGTTTCGGTAGATTTTATTTTATATATATCGACAGTATCGATCGATATTTCGGTTCGGTTAGAATAGAAAGAGAGAAAATTATTTATGTATCTCTTTACTTCTTTAAATGCATTTAATATCGGACAGTTATAACAAAGAACAATTAATACTACTAATCTTATATAAATTATATATGTACTGGGATTTTGTAGGAAGTAAAAGGCTATAGATCTTATTGTCCGATATTAATTGCATTTTCAGGTACTCTAGTATCAATACATAGCTTAGCTTACATTGAATGTATCTTTATGTATCTGAAAGTATATACATATATCATTTTTTTGTCTATTTAGTTATTTTTCCCGTATATTTATGGGCATGTACGTTTACATATGAGTGAAAGGGACCGGCAAATGAATGCAAAATAACCATTCAGTCCATACAAAAGGCCAGAAGAGAAATAATATTGAAGGAGAGATTTTTTCAAAACTAAAAAAAATATGAATGGAATAAGAAATGACTTCAAAAGGACATTTAACGGAGGGCTTTTTTCTTCAATTGCTGTAAGGGACGACCATTTTGTTTTGATTGGGCATTTGTCTGCTGCTCAAAGGCATTAATGCGAGGTGTACATTTAATCAATAACGGATTCTTATATCGGACTCAATGGCTATTTAAGCACTGTTCTTTTGGGCAAAATTCCTTTATTATTAATTGGTGTCTCCTTCATTGTCGCCTGATCAATAATAATAATAAAATTATGTCTAAAAAGATGAGATCTCTTTTGCACGTTGTTGATGCAATTCTGGACAAATAATAGGAGGGAAAAATGTTCAATTAAACGACTAGTCCCTACATATCTTTCTTTTGCACGCTTGGGAGAGAGAAAAGAGAAATAAAACTCGGTCAGTATTTATCCGTTATTTCTTTTTTTTTCTTGTTTAAGGTAGGATCTGGGGGACACAACCTGAATGAAGGCCAAGTCATTGATCCAGGACAGAATCGAAGGTACGAGGATTCTAGCCGCCAACCCATCACACTTAAACAAAACCATGGTTTAACCTAAAGCGTTAAAGTAAAGTAGCGCAAAATGGCCAAATTTTTGGTTATTTTGTTTAACGTTAGATGTCGCTAGTCCATGAAATTACGTCACCACAATCCTAGTTAAAAACGGTTTAAAGGGATTAAGTTTGATGATTTAAATATATCAAATCACTACAACATTGTGCGAGATAATAAAAGACTTGTTATTATTTTCATAGAGCTCTAGCATCAATAGCAGCGCCCCTACGGACTAAAGAAGAACTAAATTTTGGCCAATTCCTGTTGGGAAAAAAGGAAGATTTTAGTTTGCATGCGGCTACTTTACTTTAACGCTTTAGTTTAACCATCTCATCTACCTCCGTCGTGTGCAGAAGAAGAAAGGATCTGGAAAATGCAGTCTAGGAGTGCACAGAAAAAATGGCCAAAGTTAGAAAAGGAAATTTGGAAAAAGGGTCCAAATGTATGAGGAAGCAAGTACATATTCGTGTGGTGGAAACCAAACTAAGCATTGATCAAATACTATTTCTCATATGTAGTAAATAATGGCAAAAACACTAGTGAAAAATGGACATTAAAGAATCTGCAGAATTACCTTTGGCACATTAAGGAATTTTTCAAAACTGTCTGTCTAGAGATTAATGTGGAGAAATCTAATATATAGGATGCATGCTGGGGTATTGGAAGTTATCGGTTTAGAAAAGGTCTCCGTGCTTAGGTGTTGGGATCCTTCATTTCAATAGACGAAAACAGACGGGACCGAGAACAAAAAAATGATCGAAGAAAGTTAAGACGAGCAGCAGCACTCTACTCGAGTGTTCTGAGCCTCAATCTTCCTGCGAGAAGTCTATGTTTGGAACACTTTAATATTGCCAAGGCCACCCATTGCTAAGATCTACAGCCTATAGTGAAGAACTGATACGAGGGTTTTGGAATTAGAACATTTTTCCTCTTAAAGACAACAAGTCGAATTTCACTAGGAGAAGAATTGTTCTTGCCAAAAATGGGGAGGCCTAGAAATGATATGCTTCAAGAACTTTTGGAAATCCATTCTTTTCGGCTTTTGGTTCAGGCGAATTTTGGATATAAATACAGTGGGGGAAAATTATGATTGCGAAAATGAAGTTGTGTGGGGTCTCGCATGGGGATGTGGAAGGATGTGGACCGGAAAAAGTTTAGATATTTCCGAAACAGTAGGTCATTTCTGGGAAAAAAAAAAAAATTAACCTTGAGCTGTCGAAACAGGTCCTAGAAGAAATGGGTTGGCAAAACCGGTGAGGGATAACCCTAGACTTTTATTTTTAGCCAATACCTCGGTCAAAAAGAAAATAGCCTTCTTGGGCGAGATTTTTAACAAAAGCCAAATATTCAATGCCAGTGAAGTTTTGGAGAGAGAAGGGATTAGAAGGAACGTCAATTTTAAAAGACGACAATGTGGCCCGAGGGACTCCTTTTTTAATTACATCAGTAGGGTACAAAATACAAGGCTTAGGAGCTTTTTAGTGAAGGAGGGGGACAAAAAACATTTTTTGAATCAAATGGAGGGTAAAAGTGAGAGATTAGGGTTAAGTTTTACAGCGAAAGATATTATAAAAACACTACAGAACATTAGTTTTACTTTTTCTACTTATTGGACAAAATATAGGGTGGTGTCCAATACACTGAGCTTCGGAAGCATATATGGGAGAACGCAAGAGGAAAGGGTTTGTTATTTCTGTAAGACCGAGATTGAAACAGGAAGGCATTTTTTATTGGATTGTTTTACATTGAAAAAAGTATGGGATCTAGTCATTCAAAAAAAATTTACAAGTTTTGGTCATATTTAAGAATTGATAGCATTTGTTTTATATATAAGGTCCTGATCAAACCAAAATAAATTTATTGTCGCAAAAATTCAAAATCTTCTTTACAAACTCAGAAGCGCTAAAACCCCCTATCAAAAAATGTTTTTAATTTTGTAAATAGATTATTTGATGATCTCTAGTTTTATATGTTAAATTGTTACGATTATTTATTTATCTCAGATTTGGATATAGCGATAATATTATGTTAGTTTAAAAAATGTTGTACGGGTGTACAAAAAAAATAATAATGGCAAAAACATATTTTTGCAATTATAGATAGATGATTCCCTCGTGTTGTATTGACGGGGGATTTATTAGGCCATTTTTTCTCGTATCATCATTTTCCGTTGCTATCTTGGGTAATTGGTTTTTGGTCCATTTTTTCTTTTTATTCCTAGGCCGTAATTTTCCTCGGCCATTTGTCCTATTATCACCTTTGTAAGACATATAGATAAAACCAAAGGCTCCATTTTCTAATAGTTGCGGCGATCTGCTTTAGTTCAGGAGAATTACAAGCGTTGTTGAGTAATTTTATTTTAGAAAAAGAATTCATAGTCAGCTGGGAAGTGAAGAAACAGTCTCATCACTGGGCCGACAAAAATGACCACTGACGAATAAGCAATTTGTTAGATATCTAATAACGCATTGACCAGATATTAGTCCGCTAATTCTTAATACAATTTTATATTTTTCAAATCTCGCAAAAAATCATGGTTCCCCAAACAATGAAAACTGGTTTTTTAGGTTACAGCATTTTTAATATTCCCTTTTGTCATTCTGTAGGCTTAGACGGAATGCCTTGCGTGTATTGATGGGCTTTTCGGCTCTATTTGAGATTCTGCTCTATGGTCTTCTTAATGTGGAGGGGCCGGCCTAATTATACAACATTTTGTTTCATTATTGACATTTTTAAGCACTATGATGAGTACAAATGCTGAGAACAATGCTTTCTAAATAGAACTTGTTAATAACCAATTATTAAATTATCACAAAATAGCAACACTTACAAAAAAATAAATAAATTAAATAAACAGTAATAAAATAACCTATTAAAGCAGACATAACAAAAATGGCACCAGAATACAAATATAAAAAAGGCCTACAGTGCTATTAAATAAGAATTAAAACTATTAAGTTTAAAAAAAAGTATTAAACAACACAACTGCACATAATACAAATATCACTAGTCTTACAGGTATAAAGGATATAAAAAAGCATGGAGCAAGGAGAGGGAGGAAGAGAGGGGGATGGGAGACTCTGTGTGTGGCACTTTTACTCAGCACAAGCCGCAACGACCTGGCGGAGAGACAGCGAGATACTGAAGGAGAAAAAAAAAACCGCTCCCAAATAAAACCCGTAAACGGATTTCTTGCGGAGCCGGTTCCTATCGTTCCACTTAAAGAGCCGGCTCTTAGGGTGGCATCGTTGCGAACGACACATCACTACTTGGTGCCTTGAATCTTTAGTTGGGGCGACGTCGTCCGTATTGATAGACCATCCTGCTAAAATAATATGGCTGACGCGTCTTGATCTTTTAACCTGATGATTTTTATATACAGCACTAGCTATACTATGCCTCAGATGCTTTAAAAAACTCATTACTCAGATCCGTCCAGTCTTTTATAAACAATGTTGTCTAACGGCTTGCGAGTAAATAGGTATTACTTAGTTATATTACTTGACTAACTAGAGAGAACAACATTTAGATATTACTTTCAAGGAATACTATAATACTATCCTAGTTACATATTACTTTCGAGAAAAAAAATAATTTGACAGGTTTTTGATGAAAAAATTAATGAACTGTGAATGTAGTGACGTCACCATGTGGACATAAAAATGCAAACTAGGTTTGGTGAGGATTCTTACAAATCCTGTTTGAATTGCCTTTACTTATTGTTTTCGGAATGCTCAAAAAAAGAATATCTATATAAAGTAGTATATTACTTTTGGAAATAATAACAAATATAAAAAAAAAATATTGTACGCAATAAAAAGTTGTATATTATATTCTACTTTCAAAGTAATATTCGACCACCATGTTATAAACAACAGCTATTAACAACAAAGTAGTATTTTTATCCTTCGCAATTTTGACCAATAAAAAGAAGTCTTCGTTTAGTGCAGTCCTCCCCCCCCCTAGCGGCAATATCAAGGAACTAATCAACCCATCCTTACACATGCAATGACCGTACAATAAAAGGGTACAATTAACTTTCTGCTTTTCTGACAATAAGGTAAAAATAGTACCCTTGAATAGAAAAACCTCCCGGCTATTCATTTTGTTTATTTTGGGGATGGAATTTCGATTGTGCTAGCATGCGATGTGTTTTTTTCTATACTTTCTTTATAAAGAAATATGATGTATGTATATGAGGTGGGAGTGTCCACATATTTTCATCATTTGTTATTATTTAATGTCCTTGCAGACACCTCTATTAGAGGAGATATATATATATTTTTAAGAATGAGTAATGAGCAACTCCACACTCAAATATGTATGTTGATGAGTGTTTGTTTTGAGGGACTCAAAACAAGACAATTCTATCAGTATGTGTTTATTATAAATAGCTGAGGTACCAATTCTATAATTATGGTCTACACATCTTCAGTGACCGAGGAGGAAATTTATGGGTTGGATGGAGACACACAACCCATACACATAAACCTCTCTTGTACTTCAACATATTAACCGTCTCAGAAAGGATTCATATTTAAAAAAATCAAGGCCTCTAAATGTGAACCGCCTCATTGGTCACCAAAAAACGACCAATTAGAATTCCCTATATAATCATAAGTCCCACAAAGCCTCATCATTACATAAGGCACTCCCATACGATGTTTCTTGAGGCCCTAATTAAAGCATCAAGTGATCAAAACGAGTTGATAGCCTCAAAGAATCAATGAAAATGGCATAGATATATAAGATATAGAGAGCCGATTTCCTTCAATAGCATTAAACAGCGTTCTATTGTTTCTGTGTGTCCACTATAAACAAGTAATTTGACCTACGTCACGTAAGCTGATCATAGAGATATAATTTATCTCTATGATCAGCTCACGATAACGTAGTACATATTACTTTGTTTATAATGGACACAAAAACAGATGAAGCTTTCTATATCTTTTTATCTCTATGGCAAATGGTTAAGTTGTAAGTAACTATTTTGGGATAAGTGTTTGGTAAGGGGGCTCTAATTGCTCGGCAATCTATTTAGAGTATTACTACTCATGATGGTTCGTTGGGATATTACCTATAAACATATCCTTTTTGATTGGATAATCAATTCCCTTTATTTTCTACGTCATATCATCAGAGAAGTGATCCATTTATCGTCAGATATGAGAAGTAGTAATACAGAGAGCCTTGAATTAACCCTCTAACAAGAGACTAAATGTGCATTAATGAACTTAATTATATAAAAAGTAATGTAGGCACGTTAACACACACTTTGTTCCTTTTGTGTGTTCTTTGTTTATCTCTTTAATTCTTTTTGTGGGGATCTAAATAGACCTTTCGATTGCCGAAAAGTCCAAATAAGAAGTTAAGAGAACCCTATTTGATCAACACATGGAAATAAAGGGACTTACAGTAATAAAACATTACATATATATTAACTTTTACATTCTTTCTTTCCATATAATATCTATATTTATTTATTCAAAGACAATAAAATAAATTTTTTTGAACTAATATATATATAATACTACAGATACCTTTTAGATAGTAACACTACCGTCTGATACCAAATCAAGTTCCGTTGAGATGGTTCCAATCCAGGAGTTTAAAAAATGAATTCACAACATCAAATAAAAACTGATTGTATTACATTAAGCCTGTCCCGTTTTAGGTCAATCGCTCCGATTTTTTGCTCCTAGCACTTTTCTGCTGTGTGTGATAAAAAATGAGATTGAGAAAGTTTCAGCCTTCAAAGGCCATTTTTGTGACTGCACAAGCCACTCAAAGTTTCAAGGCCGTTTTTGGGGTCAAAAATGGCAATTTTCAAGTGGCTTGTGATTAGGCTGAGTTTTGGTGATATCGAGTTATTTTTTTTCCTAAGGATTGCTTGAAGTCTCATCTTTCAAGACAATTTTTGGAGCAATCAAGCAATATAATATTTCTATGGTTTTTGGCCCCGTAAGAGGCCTCTTTTGGCCAAAAAACGTCAATATAATCTCGATCATTAAAAAATTGCACAAAACGTGCATCATGACAAGCCATTATTTTTGCAATAAATAATAATTGCTCAGATAACTTTTAGGCAAATTTTTATCAAAAAACAAAAAAATCTTGTTCTTTGGCCAAAAGAGCCTACTTACGGGCCACAAACCATAGATATATTTATATTTAATATATAATATCTTATGTATTTTATGTTATCATACGTACAATTTAAGATAAATAATGCAGTATTTTCAATGTTTATAATCACATTAAATTGATATAATGGAGTTTTCAACTCGCTAACGTCCACACTATATATTATATATATATCATCTTCAATGTAAATAGATAAAAATTTAAACAGCAACTGACAGATAATCAAACATCAATGCCCTTCTACAGCTTCTAACTAATATGTATAATCTTTTATCATTCAAAGGCTAATTTATTCTCGTTATTATCCCTTACGAAAGTATATCGTCTTCACTCTTATTATAAGAGCTATTCTTTTCTTTAAAATCTTATTATAACCTCTTTATGTTCTTTAGGAAAAATATTTATAAAAAACTGCATTGAAATTTATTATTTATGAATATTTGCATCCTTTCTATAATTAACTTTGGCGTGTAATAAAATCTTAAAAAAGCTTAGATTTGAATGCATTAGCACTATTTATGTACATATACCTACAATATCAATTTCTGAGACAAATGCACTCATTATTTGTATTATGCCAAATTATAACCTTCGTTATAAGACTTATATATATATCATATATGTAATATATATAATCTAATACACAATTAATGTTATGCATCTTATGGTTTTTTGAAATATTTTTTTAAATTTTTTTGTTAGATAATCTTTTTTACAAATCTCTTTACTGTCCTAATTTTAAGATAAATATGTTTAACTTCTATATTCAGAGATTAAGTTTAAAATTATTTTTTTTTACATTTTTTATTTGGTGGTATTTCTATGACTGATAAAGAAGTAATAACTTAAGGAAGGTCTACTAGTTATTATTCGCAGTGATGATCACGATGTAGTTTATCTGAGCAGGTGGCTTGACGTTTATTCATTTGTATATACAATGGATATCCAGTTGATAAACACCTAGGATTAGCAAAAACTTGAGTGAAGCAAATAGGGTAGCATAGTATAAAATCCTTTTTTGCACACATGTTTTTGTTTCCTTACTTCTTTTAATTTAGCCTTTTTTATTAGTTTGTATAAATATGATAATCCTAATATATAGTTTACAATAAATACATAAAAATGCAATGCCAATCATAATATAACTAAAGCATTAAAGTAAAGTGAAGCATGCAAGGAAAAAGTAAACAAAAAAAATGCCAAAATTTAGTAATTTCCCTTTAACGTTACATGTCCATGAATTACGCACAATCCTATTTAAAACCGGTTTACAGGGATTAAATTTGATGATTTGAAATATATCAAATAACTACAAGATAAAAAACGTCTCCAAATATAAATAATAAAGGATTTGTTATTATCTTCAAAGAGCTCTAGCATAAAGCGCCCCTTACGGACTAAATAAGAACTAATATTTTGTCCAATTTTTTTGGGAAAAAGGAATAATTTTATGTTATGCATGCGCTACTTACTTTAACGCTTTAAATATAACTATATTTAAAATACACACAAAAAGGGAGGGCTGTGTGTGTTCAGGGATGTTCAACTCTCAATGTTGGGGGCGGTGGTTCGAATACTCCCGAGAGGGAATGGTCAACTTTGGTCTACCTCCTTGATAAGATCCTAGGTTGAGTGATTAATTTTAATACTAGTATGCTTATAAAAAACGTCAAAAGAGGACCTTCATTAAAATTCATAAGATAAAAAGCATGTATAAAAAATGTCATGTTTTTTTTTATTCAAGGGTTCAATTTGAAATATGCTTAGAAGAAGAGAGATACTTAGAAATCAGGTTCACAGGAGTAAATACTATAAATTTATTTTTTCTTTATGCAGAAAATAAATAAAAATCTTGTTATATTTTTAGAGAAACAATATTTTTATTAAAAGGGTAAGATTTATATAAATATATTTGTTCGGGAATAAATGAACGAAAAGAGAATCTGTGCATACTTCTAGTGTTTAAAGACCAACTATTAGACAACAGCTCGTTTTAAATCATACCCATTAATTTGTAAAATACGCCCAATTATATACATAACAATTCTATATGACCTATAAACTCATTATTTATATTCATTTAGATCTATTTTTTATTCATAAAACACACAGACATAAAGACAAAAAAATATGACAGACATTAGGGAGTCACAAATATATATATTTATATAAATCAAGTTAGTTATCACAGTCTCAACAAAAGCCTTTATTGTATTAAAAAAATGTATATATGTTTTTAAAACAATAAATCCCTTCGTCTCTTTTACGACGTCTCCTTTTCCGCAAAACAAATCACTCAAAGAATACTTTTCAGCGTTAAAGTCCCCGGAGTGCAGGGATGAAGAAGTTTGGTCTCCGTCCGGTGAAACCGGAATCTCCTTTATCCAAAACCTGAGTAAAAGGATAGGAAAAGGATATTTATGGGGTATGTAATGATGACGTCAGAGAATAGTGTATTACCCGTGTTTCTGATAGATCCTCGTCATGACTGCTATTGTCGTTGTCGTCTCATTGAGTTCCCGGACGCTTCCGGGAAGGCAGTTGAGGGTTTTGGAATACTTAGGAGTAAGTGGAATAGGAATAAAAGGAGGAACATTTTAAAATGTCTATCGCTCATGTGGTTTTGAATATTGATTATTATTTGTTATTTATAATATGTTGTTGTTGATCACTGAATTTCACGTTTATAACTGACTGTCCGAGATTTTATTTTTTTAGTGTGTGTTCATCTTGCTCACTTCAAACACACAATAGAATGTATTAAAAATATTTTCTTTTGAAAGAATGGAATGCGGTAGATCGTGGTGTGTGTGCGTGTTTGGAGGTGATGGTTTTCTTTATTATTATTATTGTTTTTTCTTCTGCTTATTATTATTATTATTATTCTAATGGTAATAATGAAGAGAGTGTGCGTGGATAGAGAGAGAGAGAAAGAAAAAAAGACCTGGGAGGAGTTGGAACAGCAGAACTAGAAGAAGAAAAAAGAAAGATGGTAGAAAACCATTAAATAAACATCGTTCAAGCATTCCAGACATTCCTTCGAGTGTTGAAAATTTCATTGATTAATGGTTCCTGATACTTGGAAAAATATATATATATATATATATATATATATAGTATATATATATATATATATATACAGGAACGAGTGGGAAGAATTTATCCACCGGGACAATTATGCCCTCGCCGGCCTTAACAGGCCCCAGTATGCCATTGGGAGGCTGTCAACGGCCTTTTATGTTTCTTGAGGCCAGCGGCTCACCGGGAATAGTCCCGGTGGGCCACTCCACCCCTGTATATATATATATATAAGTTATAGTATAAAAATGTGATCATGGATTGAAACACTATCCTTTCTCCCGTATCCAGTCCAAACATTACTTACTCTTTTTTGTGTTATTTAATGTATTTGCGACGTTACCAACATTTTAAATTGGTGAAAGTGATAGCGATCCTACTAAATTTGCTTCATGTACTGCGAATAAACTCGTGCAAGCCATAGAAGAAAGGTGCCACAGAAATCCATAGTCGAATAAGGACGTTGTAACTCGCTATGAAGATTACACACACACACGCAACAAGCTGTTTTCTCGTGCAGGCTGACTGAGAAATCAGAGTCCGTTTGGAAAATAATGTTTCCATACCCTATTGGAAGACTGTCTGACAGTATTGGTAGGAGATGATGCACTGTGGATCAAGTGGACCAATTATCGCCCAACTGGCATGTAAGCTACCTCAGAAACTCTGAAACTGTACTGATCAGATTGTCAAAATGATATTTGACACCACTGCCTCAAACACCGGCCATCTTACAACAGAGAGAGACTATCTGACGACCAGGAGAGCTGCTAAATCCACATTGGACGGCTAAACTAATTTGGCAATAATGAGCAAAATATATTGTCTTCTTTCCTCAGTCTAAAAAACTTCAATTGCAAAGGATTCGTGCCTTTTCATGTTTTTCCGAACATTTATGTAAAATAGTGACACGGCCGTAGATGTTGGGTAGAATGACCCTCACATTCTACATAAATTTTGTGTGAATACTAGAGATCACATCTATAGCATCGTATAAGGCAGTAGAAAACATCTATGGTACCTGGTAAGCGAGAAGTAAAAGATTGGGCTACCAGTACGACATTTCAGACGTGCTATCCATGTCATTAACGAGTGTGCCGAGCATAAAATCAAAAAGGCGTCAGACTTTATGACAGCAGCTAGGAGAGAATAACATTTTACACTGTTACACAGTTTTACAGTTATATTATTTGAAGAGACGCTTGAGAACTATCAATGAATATTAGGGATATCGATTGTCTTAGAGACGTTTGATCGATTATTATTTCCGTTTGGACAGTCCAAAGAGGACCACAGCTGTAATTATGCCTTCATTGGCCTTCTCCATTCCTTTTAAGTTAGTTACAATTTTTCTTTTTAGAATAGATATAATTGGAAAATCTACAAATGAGCCCCGACCAAAAAGAAACAATTCAGTCCCCCGGTGAGAAATGAAGGCGCTTCTTCTCTAATCCACGAGTCTTGTGGATTAAGTAACTCCGGAAACAAGATGGACTCTTAGGACACTCAGGCTTTCCTCTAGAATTGAAGAAAAAAGTTATCATAATAAGAGCTAATATTTTCCTGTTTTCTTTCTCTGTTTATATTTCTAAAAATTACTTTTGATGAGGAATGCATTTGTTTTTTCTATGCTTATATATATATATATACAGTCGTCCCTCGCAAAGTCGCGACGGCCCCGATCACTACACGACCACCGCGATATATGAGGGTCGCGATGTTGATATATATTGAAATTTAGAGAGATTTGGCATCACCCGGCGTTTAAACCTACCGCCATTTGCTTGTTGTCGTACGTGCGTCTGAATACATGTACGCGGCCGTACCTTTTTGGGGGCCGCCATCTTGCTTTTTCGAAGATTTACCAGTTTTCAACCTTGAAAATTCTGCTATTGAGTTCATATGGGGACGTTTTGCCGTGAAAAACGGGAGCCAAGCCCTCGTCGCGTAGTAAAAGAACTGCGACATGTCGAGGGGCGAAGTAGCGAGGGCCGACTGTATATATATATAGATACTAATAGATCTATGTATTTTGATATTTATAGGAGTATGAATTGTCTATGGCTGGTTGGACATCTTCAAGGGAAGTCGTCCAACATGCCGTCCTGAATGAAACTCCAATTATCTATCACATTGTCGCCGTTGATGGCGAACTTATATCTGACGCTAGCATTAGATAGTAAATAATATATATATATACGACATATAGTTCTATCTATAGGAAGCTCCATATATATTATAGGGACAAAGGGAAGGTTTGTGAATACAAATTTCACGTACCGTAGGAATTGTTCTAAATCAATCACAGCTGATTTTCTCCTTCTATCTCAGATCTGGCCATACTGAGACCGCATTGAGACCCTTCTACCGCAACTGACAGCTGACAATTGTTATAATTATTTTTAACTACCTTTTAGAGATATTCTTTTTAAACTGACCTTCAGCTCAAAAAACGTACAATATACATATAGTTGGTTGTCTACACAAACATTTTAATTACTCTTTTTATATACATACAATAATAGCAACCCGGCGTTGGAATGTGGTGGGAATAAATAATAAAAAAGAAATCCTTTTTTTCTCTCCTTCTTCTTACCTGTTGTTGAAGATGGTGAACTCGAGGGTGAAACAAAAATGTTTGTTAAGAGCTATTAGAAAACTATTTTTATTATACATACTTTTTATGAGTAATTTTATTCTAGCTTTTTAAAACCTGATGGTTCAAAGGAAACATTATATTTTATTTTATAGACTTCAACTAATATAACTTATAATCTAAACTAGAGGCATATATACACTCGAGAGTGCAAACCTCCGCCGTCACGGGGTCCTTATGAGCCTTCCGAGGCGGATTTTTCACGACTGGGGGGCGTAGAGGGACGGGGGAGGTTCCCCTCGACGGAAATTCCGAGAGAAGACGCTCCCGCACCCGATTTTACAGCACAGCGACATCTATTGGCAGAGTAGGCTAACTTGAAATATTTAGTAGTATTTAGCTCGTTTTGCATCTTGATTCTGCACTCAGAGATGCCAAAATTTAATCACTTGTTTCTTTTGGCATTTCCAACAACTCCACAAAGTTTCATCCGAATCCGTTCTGTACTTTGTGAGTTATCCTGCTGACAAACAAACCAACCACCAAACAAACCAACGCCAGTGAAAACAATACCTCCTTCGGCGGAGGTAATTATGTACATATCATTAATATATACTTTAAGAATATTTTAATTAACCCTATGCATGAGCCATTTTAAAATACTTAAGAAGATATTAAAATTTATTAACCAAATGAATTTTTATGTCTGTTTAATTATCTTAAAATGGCTGGGAGAGACTTGGTTGGGAAATACTGTATTTCCCTCGAAGCGAGAGTCCACGAGTTGTCGGTTACGGAGGGGGTTTTGAGGGTGAGAACATCTGGTGGCGGCGGCGGCTGCCAAGATAATTCCACGGAGATCCCGGGGACTTAAAGCTCAGTCGAAGTTAGTTTGCTCGCCTTAGCATTTGAAACCGCAAAATCGATTGCCTTAGAGACGTTTGATCGTTTTTTTTCGTTTGAAAAGTCCAAAGAGGACCAGCTGTAATTATGCATTCATTGGTCTTGTCCATTCCTTTTAAGTTAATTACAATGGAATAGATATAACTGGACAATCTACAAATGCAAATATGGTATTATTATATAATTTGCCACAGTCTTGTCAATATGAGCTAAATACAATGCAATTAGAGGCCACTTGTTACTGAGTTCCTCCATTCTCTTGGTGGGAACTTGGTGGTGATATCAATAAATACTTTTATGTATATCTTGGGAATGATATTGAACATTTTGGTGTTCATCCTCCACCAATGAGGGACCTCGGCCTCGTTAGGGCATCTATATATCGCTTGTGAAAGATAATTAATTAACACCCCCCTCTTGAATAGCTTTTCCGCTATAAAAGGAGATGTCGTTGCTTTATACAAAACAACTGGGACGATCTGAGTGTAAAGTAACTTCTGAATATCAACAGGAATGGAATCCATTGCAACCAAATAACACATAACAAAAGGAGAACGATAGCTCAGTGTGCTAGGGTGTGTTCAACTCTTCAATGTTGAGGGCGCAGGTTCGAATACTCCCGAGAGAGGAATGTCAATTTTGGTCAGAGATTCCTAGGTTCGATTGACAAATATATACGCTAATATGCATATTTATATCCTCAACTGAATGAACCAAATAAGCAAAAAAGCACACGTTGTCCGATATTAAATGCACTTTAAGGTACTCTAGTATTCAATGCATAGCATGTGCATATATTGAATGTATATTTATGTATCTGCTCTATAATACTATAAGTTGGAGTTGTTTATTTATTTTGCAAAGTTCAAGTTCTTCACACTAGGGAGCGCTTCCACTTGTACCTTGTACAAAACAAAGCGTAAATTTCATTCAAATATTTGTTCGTTTTTTTATATGAAACAATATATAATCAACTTCTATCAAAATATCAACTTACGATGACGTAGTACAAATTACTATGTTTTATGTTGGGCAAAGCGACAGTTGAACGATATTTCTCTGCTATTGAAGGGAATAAGCTCTCTATATATTTATGTCTCTATGTGAATTTCCCAAAAGTCAACCTTTCAAATATACCGTACCGATTGCCAATCGGTATCAGTATTTGAAATCTACCGTCGGTAATACCGATTAACAATACCGATTTACATTCGGTAGTCGCAGTATATATATATATATACAGTTGTTGGTCGATTATCACTTTGAAAGTAATAGTATGTAATATACTACTTTTTACTGCGTAGTAATATTTAAAAAAAATATTAGTTATTACTTCTCAAAAGTTATATACTACTTTATATTATATATTACTACTTTTTGAGCATTCCAAACAATAAGTAAAGGCAATTCAAACAGGATTTGTAAAAATCCTCACCAAACCTAGTTTGCATTTGTATAATAATCATATATATGTTATTGCAATATAATAAAGTGAGCACATGGCTCAAAGATGATAAAGTCGGTGAATTCAAAGACTAAATAAATTACTTCTGGTATTATGAGAGGCGTAGGTTTAATTATTCAACCCAATCCCTCGGGCCCCGCATGTCGATTGAGACTTTTAGGGTTGAAACCACTGCCAACCCTAATTAAGAATGAGAGGAACCCTAATTTACAATATTATACACCCAAAGCCCTCGGGTCCCGCCTGCTGATATAGGCTTTTATTTAGTTGAAACCCACAGCCAACCCTAATTAAGGGGGGGGACATGTATTCACAAAACATGTATTGAATGATCGTATTCCATAAGGTTTTCAATCGTTTCTCTTACTTTTTTTAGAGGTGAGTATTGGATGTATATATTATTATTATATATATAAATATATATATATATTATATATATGAATCAATTAAATATGAAACTTAAACTTCATAGCTATTAATCCGGGTGTGAAAACCAAAATATTTCAATAGAGGATACGTATCTACTACATTCCTTTATTATTATCATTATTATTATTAGACGTTTAATAAAGGCACATACCTACCAACTACTATATATCTTTAATCCCTTTGATGGTGTGGATGATACTAAGAGAGAGAGAGAGTATACTGCAATTAGTTGAATACTTGTGAGATTGCAAAACATAGCGTGACACGCAAACACGCAATGGCTTTTTTGACGCAATAATACTTGAAACATTGAAATATATATATATATATATATATATATTGGAGCTGGGATTCGAAAGAAAAATCTACCACCGGTTCGGTATTCGGTATATACCTTCTACCATTCGATTTCGGTAGATTTTATTATATATCTAATATTTTTAATATGAAGATCGTAGCTCCTAGATAGGTTCACTACCGGCTGATACCGGATTTTGTAGGAAATGGAAGGTTATATAATTTTTTTATTTACTGTCCTTATTTCCGATATTTTTTAAATCATCGTAATTAGACTTTATTGAATTTAGCGTAAATGCATATATACTATATATAAATAAACATTATAGTTTAAAATTTATACACTAAAAAAGTCAATACAAAACATTATACGGTCACATTAAAGCACAATCACTTCATAAAACAAAGTTGAAATTAATAAATAGGCTTAATTTAATTTATAAAATACTGTTTTTGTAAAATCGTAGTAAAAACTTTAGATGGTGAGAGGCCCTCTCGGAACAGGAGGGAAGTACCGAACGATGTCACTCGCAAATCTCTAGCTTGAATCCTCTGGAATCTTGATGGAGAGCGCCATGTACCGAGCTGCTGCTGATAAGACAATGGATTTTAGGTCTCCCTCTTGAATAGGTTCCCTCGAAGATAAACGCTCTGCGATATAGCTTTTGCAACTTGAAAGTGCAAATTCAATTGCTTTTGCTTTCGGAGATGCGGTCCGTAGATTATAATTTAATCCGAAGAGAATTATGGAGCGATCAGTTTTCCAGTTATTCCAGGAACATTTAGAAGAACAAAGTCTCTTAAGATACGTAGACAGGACAATGGGAGAAGGCATGGATGATTGGATTAAATAATCTTCCACAATCCTTGCACGGAGCATCAAAGAACCACATCTGGTAGAAACTTGAAATTGGGCAGAAAAGCGTTTGCCGTTAACTATTTTGGGGAGACAAAATTCTCTTTTTCCACGATGCAGGCAATTCCAATTCTTTTAAATACAAGTCAGCAATTTTTTTCTGCCTCCATTTTTGTGTTATGGCCATAGTTCATTCTGAGGTGCCATGGGACAGGAACAAAGTGTTTGTCTGCCGATCGTTTAAGGGGAAACAAGAATCTTCCACACCTAAAAATGGATTCCGAAGATAGGTCATGAATAGTTAGGGTGCTGGACGTTAATGCTATTTGTTTCAATCTTTTTGGAAGCTCCAGGTTTTTGAAAATAACTTCTTTTTACAGTTCTGGCGTATAATGTCGATTGTTGTCGAACATTGGAATATCAAATCAAACTATGTACTATTCCTAAAGATGGAGAAAACTCTTTAATCATGTCGTTAGAAAAGTCTGTTCCCAACATTAAACAGGTATACACCGGGCTGTCAGAAATAGAGCCCTCCATTCAACCTCTGGGTTTTGTGAGAGATCCGTTAAGACCTTTTTGAAATTTTTTGGGATTATTTTCTGTAATAAAGACAATCCTCCTCCCAGATACCGATTGGGACGCTTTAGACCTGGCAGATACGATCTGTGGAATAATATGCTTAGCCACTTGTTTCTTCTAAGTGTCTAACACACACACACACACATATATATATATATATATATATGTGTGTGTTATGGCATTGTATGATTGAATTATATATCCAAAGTTTGATTCCCTCAAGTTTCATTGCTGTATTATCTATTAAATTGAGTCATAAAGAATGAGCCAGAACTCGAAATTTTCATCAAAATCATAAAAGTACTTATAAATCAGTAAATGCATCCCCTTCGACTGCAATAACGTTGTGGCAGTGATCCCGGATCAGCTTATGGAGATGGTCTTCGCTGACCCTCTTCATCGTCCGCTGCACGGTTTGTATGGCGTCTTCGTGGTCCCCAAACTCGTCATTCCGGAGCAGTTGCAGAGATTCAGGTGGGTTGAGCAAGAGCTCTGTTTCACCTGTTCAACGTCTCTCTGGGTCAGAAAGTCCCTGACATCACTCTCTGCCTCTTGTCGGTCTAATAGAACTGGTGGGGGACGAGGCCACGCTCAGGACGTTTCATAGTCTAAGATCCTCTGTCAAAAGCTGTGGTAGAGAAACATCGAGGGCAACCTGTTGAGTGGTCATCCGGGGGGTATCCTCGATCAGGCGCTTCACAGCGGCGATCCTCTACGGGCTCCTCGTCTCCTGGGTCTTCCTGATGTAGTATTTTTCTCCAGAGCACCTCTTGAAGAAGGTAGAACTGAGGTCCCCGTGGGTCTCATTGACTGTCTTGGCGAGCTTGATCAAGAACAAGAAGTAGGAGCGAAAGTCAAGTGGGGTAACAAAAGAAAATGGCGCGAGTGTTGACTATTTATAGTATCTGAGTGGCGCTACATAGTTGCTTCCCACACCACAAGAATATGTCATAATAACGCTTCCATTGGAATTTTTGAGCTATCTTTTTTACATTTCGAGATGATAATCTAGCTCATTATCTTACTCATCCTAATATAATGATGTGTTTAAACTAATTTTTTTAACTTTTGGTGCATAAATAATCAGTTATTGTACTTTTTATGAAAATTCCGTCATATTTTATTACCTCCGCCGAAGGAGGTATTGTTTTCACTGGTGTTGGTTTGTCAGCAGGATACTCAAAAAGTACTGAACAGATTCGGATGAAATTTTGTGGAGTGGTTGAAAATGCCAAAAGGAACAAGTGATTAAATTTTGGCATCTCTGAGTGCAGAATTCAGATGCCAAATGAGCTAAATACTACTAAATATTTCAAGTTAGCCTACTCTGCCAATAGATGTCGCTGTGATGTGAAATTGGGTGCCGGGAGCGTCTTCCTCTCGAATTTCCGTCTAGGGGAACCCTCCCCCGTCCCTCTACGCCTCCCCAGTCGTGAAAAATCCGCCTCGAAGGCTCATAAGGACCCGTGACGGCGGAGGTTTGCACTCTCTGAGTGTATATATGCCTCTAGTTTGTTTTATTTGAAATTAAGAAATTTTGGTTGGCTGTCCTGAGAAGGTAGAGTTTTGTGGCTTATACAATGCAATGGGAACATTCTTGTATTTTTTTTGTCTGAAGATAAAAAGACTGTCACTGGCTCACATTGCTATTAGTAAATAGATATATTTAATTTGTCTATGATTTTTAGTTTGATTGGATATAAAAGACACGATAAAGGCTTAAGAACATTTAAAAAGTTTAAATCTTTTTCAAGTCATTGTTTAACATTATTTCAATCCTATGTTTTCTGAAAGGGATGCACTTTTATCTTTATAGATAAATAAATTACATATATATTTCTTCGTAAAATTGAATGCCTATTTTGATGTTGATTATATGAAAAAATTCATGTTTATGTTTCCAACGTATAACTTGGTTTTATTATTCTATTTATATCGATGGAACTATGCTAATATGATAAAAGTATTTTCCTTCACTGTAATTAGGGATTACCCATTTACATAACATAGATAGTTTACTACAATTTAATGTCAATGCTATGTTTTACCATAGTTTGGCAATGTGCAATTTTTTTTGCATGTACGAGGGATGGTCAATAAGTCCGTGACTTTTTAAATGAAACAAAGTTTTTTTTGACAAAAGCTAATTTTATTTTCAACATAGTCTCCTTTGAGCTCTATACACTTCGTCCAGCGTTTCTCCAATTTTTTTATCCCTTCCAAAAAATAAGATTTCTCGAGGTCCTCAAAATATGTATTTGTTTGTGAGATGATTTCATTGTTGGAATAAAATATCTTTCCGGCAAGCCATTTTTTAAGGTTCGGAAACAAGAAATAGTCACTCGGGGCTAAATCTGGAGAATACGGCGGATGAGGGAGCAATTCATAGCATAATTCGTAAAATTTCGCCATGGAAACAACACATGTATGGACTCTTGCATTGTCTTGATGAAAAAGAACTTTTTCTTGGCCAAATGGGGTCGTTTTTTCTTTAAATCCTCATTAAATCGGTCCAATAAGCTGGTATAATATTCGCCATTCATTGTTCTTCCCTTCTGAAGGTAATCTATGTGGATTACACCACGTGCATCCCAGAAAACAGTAGCCATGACTTTGTTGGCTGATAAACCCACTTTGGCCTTCTTCGGCGCCGATTCAACCTTCAAAACCCACTGTTTTGATTGCTGCTTGGTCTCTGGTGTGTTGTAGTGTATCCATGTTTCGTCCACTGTTACAAATCGGCGAAAAAACTCGTCCTTATTGCGGTTGAACAAAGCCAAACATTCCATCGAAGTTGTCACCCGATTGTGAGCAAACGCGCAGCACCCATCTTGCGGATAGCTTTTTCATAGCCAAGTGATTTTTCAAAATCGAAACCACTGACCCATGTGATATGCCTATGGCTTCCACAATCTCCTGCACTTTCAATCTCCGATCGGCCAACACCATATCATGAATTTTTTGAATTGTTTCTTGTGTAGCGACTTCAACTGGGCGTCCAGAGCGTTCGGCATCAATGGTGCTTGTACGACCGCAATGAAATTCTGTAAACCACTTTTTTACCATTGATATCGATGGTGCAGAGTCTCCATAGTATTTATCGAGCTTAGCCTTTGTTTCAGCGATGGTTTTTTCGCGCAAAAAAATAATACTTGATGAGCACACGAAATTCACTTTTCTCCATTGTCTACACAATTTACGAAGTTGTTCGTCTGTAAAGACTGTCAAACACAAACTAAAAGACCCAGCGTTTTCAAACTTTAACAGAAGTCAGCTGATAGATGCTTGTTGACAGGAGCAGTGTTGACAACCAAATTATATGGACGGAAATACAAAAAGTCACGGACTTATTGACCAACCCTCGTATAATAAAATTATTAGAAATACGGGAAAGCTATAGTGCGTCGTATCTGCTCTATAAATTATAAGTTGTAGTTGCTTATTTATTTTGCGAAGTTCAAGTTTTCCACACCAGGGAGCGCTTGGGCAAAGCGACAGTTGAACGATGTTTCTCTGCTATTGAATGGAATAAGCTCTCAATATCTTCATGTCTCTATGTGAATGCTACAAAAGTCATACTTTCAAATATACCGTACCGATTGTCAATCGGTACGATATTTGGTAGTTTCTACCGAATATCGTATAATCGTCGGTAGTATCGAATACCGATTTACATTCGGTAGTCGCAGCTCTGATATATATATATAATTATATATATACCTATATAGGATAATATTCTACCAAATTACTTCCAGCATTGGTTAATATTCTACCAATTGAAAGGCTCAATTTTGTAGAAAAGAGAATTACAATATTAAAGGAGTACAGTTGATTGAATAATTGATACATACAACTTTACATTGTATTAAATTCATTAATAAATATTTAATAATAAATCTATTGAATTACTAAAAACGAAAAATGGATGAGGTATGCTAATTGGACATAGATTAACTAACAATATTTTACTTTTTGTAAACAAAGTTATGAAATGAAACTCTATTTTCTTCTTGTAGTTATCCTTATCAGCTTAATTTGTTTAAATCATTATTTGTAATCTTCATGCACATATATATTTATAATGTATTCTATGTCATAGCCACGATATACATTTGTACAGCTACGCTATTAATTATATATGATATTAATAGATAAACTTAGTAAATGTCTATTACTTTCACTGATTTTTTTATAAACAATATTGATTTTCGATTAAATACGAAGAGCAATATCTTTACGTCCCCAATCGTTCTGTGTAACTGAACATCACATAAAAATGTTGGAGACCTCAAATAGTTGAATTTGACCACTCAATGAATCTTATAAGCCATACCATAGAGATATAAATGCAAAGAGAGCTTATTGGATCCTTCAGAGAAATAATACGTCATTGTGTCCAGAATAGAGCTGAACGACGATGTTTCTCTGCTATTGGAGGGAATAGAAATACGTCATTGTGACCAGAATACAGCTGAACGACGATGTTTCTCTGCTAATTAGAGGGAATAAGCTCTCTATATCTTTATATTTTCTATGAGCCAGTCACGTGTACATTCTAGTTGATTTACTAGTTATAATAGGCCTATTGAAGTATTCCATTTATGTCTTCAGACATGTTTACTCGGATATCGGGATTTTCAAAATAATATTGTCTAGTTTTTTTATTTAAAAAACCCAAAATAAAAATAAGATTACAAAAATAGAACAAACAACACTTTATATTATATTGTAATTATTTTTCATCTCAAGTTTATATATTTTCAGTATGTTTAAAAAGGTTATAATCTTTATAGATAAAATAAGAATCCCGTTCGTTTGTTCGTTCCAGCATCCAACCAAAGCGATCTTGTCAAAAATTTCCGCGAATAATTTTGAGGGCTCACGGAATGGTGTTTTTATTGTGGTGGTTGACACCATAGAGATATAAAGATATAGAGAGCTGATTCCCTTCAATAGCAGAGAAACATCGTCGTTCTGTTGTTTCTGTGTGTCCACTATAAACAAAGTAATTGATACTACGTCATCTACAGCTGATCATAGAGATAGAATCATAGAGATATAAACATAACACAATGACGTATTTCTCTTCCCTCCAATAACAGAGAAACATTGTCGTTCAGCTATATTCTTGACACAATACCGTATTTCTCTGACGAGTCCAATAAGCTCTCTATATCTTTATACCTCTATGGTTGATACTCCAGGAAAATTCATTTTTTCTGTAAAGCGAAGTGGACTACAGGGCTCTCAAGTCTAACGCAATTGGCGTGTGACACACGCATTTCCACCGCTTACACGCCACACATGTATTTCTCACGCAATTAAATAATCACGGTTCGTTCGTTGAATTTTTTTTCTAAAAAAAAAACGTCATCACTTTTTTTGGAAATTATTTTCTAAAAAAAAACGTCATCACTTTTTCGTAAAACTCTTTTCTAAAAAAACGTCATCACTACTTTTTTAAATATTTGAACGCTGGTTAATCTCACTCTGAACTCACTTCAAACTTGAGAGCCCTGGGACTATATAAGACGATGATGTACCAAACCCCAAAAGGACTATGATGCTGCTGTATCCTGATGCCGCTGCAAAACTTAACTAGAGGCATATACACTCAGAGAGTGCAAACCTCCGCCGTCACGGGGTCTTATGAGCCTTCCGAGGCGGATTTTTCACGACTGGGGAGGCGTAGAGGGACGGGGGAGGGTTCCCCTAGACGGAATTTCGAGAGGAAGACGCTCCGGCACCCAATTTCACATCACAGCGACATCTATTGGCATAGTAGGCTAACTTGAAAATTTAGTAGTATTTAGCTCATTTGGCGCCTTAATTCTGCACTAAGAGATACCAAAATTTAATTACTTCTGGCTTTTAGCATTTCCAACAACTCCACAAAATTTCATCCAAATCCGTTCAGTACTTTTTGAGTTATCCTGCTGACAAACAACAAACCAACAAACTAACAAACCAACAACGCCAGTGAAAACAATACCTCCTTCGGCGGAGGTAATTAAATGGTTACCTCAATAAATAAAGAGAAACAGAGTTGAGAGACATATGAGCTCTTTATTTGAAGTGAAGGTAACAACTAGGTTGTAATCCAGTAATATGAATAAAAAGAACCCACGATGATGCTCTCCTAGGTTATGCATCATGCTGCTATCAACCAATCAGATCGCTTAGATGCCGCCATTAGAGAAAGAGTAAATAAAGAGAGCAAGTCACAAGTCTTAATCATATTATTTGGAACGATCATTGTTGCTTTTATTCTGGACAAAGTATTACGAAAAACCTATTTTGATGATTGATCCTAGAGATATATAAACAAAAAAGGTTTCGTGATTGACGAAAGGCTGGCCACATTACGAATAGAATTATAAATGCAATAATATTGTTATTCAGCATACAAATCCTATTTTTGCTAAAAAATAGTGGCAAAATCATAAAAATAATGCAATTCATAGCAAATTCAACTCAATAGCCATCTTTTTACATTAAAATATATATCCCCTTTGATTTATAAGAATAACATTAAATTTGCTATTCAATCAAAACACCTATTAAATTATGATATGAAATTGTTTTGTTATGGGTTTTTGTCAGCTTATTTTATGACTCATCAGTCTTGCGTACAGACTCTCCTACTTTAAGGCACTGGGTTTGCGTTGCCAAGATATAATATTAGGTTAAAGAAGACATTCCCGAAAAATCTCATTGCAACACCGGGTGGCATCCCCTGGCAACATATATTTTTTAACTAATTACAATAATATATGTGGTAATACATAAGACCTGCGATTTGATAGGGGAAAAAATCTGAATGCGATTGGTAATGAATTTTTGAAAATCCTAAATGATCCATAAAAGTTTGGACGGATTTACAGCATATAAATGGCTACGGTTACTTTGATCTCCTACCTGAGCTAGAAACAAAGAGAAACCACACTTCAACACGGCCATCGTGCTAACATTCCTCACAAACCTCTCTATTATTGTACTTATTATAGAAGGATCTGGATCCGCGAGTCCCGTTGAACATATTCATGAGCGAGTCAGTGCTAGGAGCGACCACATTGATGAAGGAGCTCCCAAACGTCTCATCTCCTCCTCTGATCATTGAGGAGGAGGATGAGACGAAATATAATGACTAGAATCATGCCACCCGTCCACTCCCATTCGATAAATTTGATCCCAAGCAATGATGAATCAATGTAAACAATAACAATATAAGAACAAGGCAGGAGCACTCTGGATGACGAATACTTTTTTCCTTCTTCTTCTATAATAAGTACAATAATAGAGAGGTTTGTGATGGCCGTGTTGAAGTGTTGTTTCTCTTTGTTTCTAGCTCAGGTAGGAGATCAAAGTAACCCTACCCATATAAATAGTTAGCTCCAATAATTGTTGAATTCATTTTGGTAGAAAAAACATGTAGTATAATTTATACTACATGTTTTTCTTCTTTTGTAGATTGAACGGAAAAACGAACGCTGTTTGAGAACGCACGATCAAAATCGAACGGAATATAAATGAACGGATGAACGTTTTTTATTTTGGTGTTAGTCCGTTTTATATTGTTTTCAAAAGTGTGGACGTTTTTGTTCAATTATTGTTTCTAGTGTCACTTCAGAAAAAAGTGGAATAGTGGAATTTTTTCACATTTGAAATAAGAAAATAGTTGATATTTTTTAACGAACGGCAAAACGAAGGGACGAAAACTAAAAAATTGAACGGACGAACGCCTGAACGGATTTTTTTCAAATCGAATGGGCGAACGGACGGATGCTAAGGTGTGCAAACGCCCACAAACCTGGGGTGAATTCATTATTTAAACCCTACCATTAATGACTTTATTTTCTACTTCATAAATATAATGCAACCTTGCCGTTATCTTTAAATGATAATTTGTGAGCCACGCAATAAACTCTCTGGGTTCCTTAAAAATGACGAAGGTTTTGGAATGATTCCAAAAAGTCTCATTGAATAAAAAATAAAGAAACTAAGAGGTTGTGTTGAACAACAATTGTTCCGTTATTTATAATTTTCCCTTCATTTATTCAATTGCTGCTCAGAAAAAAATATAGAAAACTTTTATACTCTTAGTTGATAGTATTTTATTCAAAAGTGATTTAATATTTACTTATTTATATCAAAGGAAGCAGTCACATAAACAAACATTTGCATATTAAAGTCAATATATAAAAACTAATATCGTTAAAGAATATATACCAAAAAAGGGACTAATATTATTAGCTATTTTAATAATAATTGCACATTCATATGTGTTAAGTAGGTCTTAACTATTTAAAATACTCAAGTTAATTGTTCCATTAATTAATGACACATTTTTGCCCCTAAAAAGTATTAATTATTATTTAACACTTACGCAAAGGACTCATAGAAATATAAACATATTTATAACTCCATGTAAGGACTACAGGGAATCATTCAATAATACCCTAAATGCCTGTATGGATTGCCCAGTTATCCTTCTCCTAAATAAATTATTTCTCTAACCCCTAAAGGGTGTCTTCATTGTCCAGATGGCTATATTATGAAAGCAGCTTTGCTTTTGTGTACTTAAAAAAGAAAGAAAAAAATGCGTCGTCGATCCAACAACTCAAAGATTATGCTTTCTTGAAAGCCAAAGCACGGGTTTTGCAAATCCTGAATATTTGAAGACCATGGACGACATACGAGGAATGATGATATCGGCTGTGGTCATATATATACGGCTCATTCTTAGCAGAGCCCTATCGTAGAAGAGTTACGACAATAGATTGGGCTTGAACCAACGAAATGAGTGAAAATAATTTGTTCCTATATTATTGTTAGAGACAATAAATCGGAATCTATGACAAAACATGTGTCTATAAAATTTATTTGGGGATTGTTCCATGGGAAATAAAAAGAGAGGCTCCTGAGCGATTTGTACAATCCACAGAACTACATGCACGCACGGTTGTGTTTTAATACGTCTTTAAAATTTATATTGTTTTATACTTCGAAAATATTATCTTAAAATACTATTTATTTACAACCCCCTTGACAAATTATGAATGTTTTGAGCCTGACTTGAGTCAGCTGTTGAGAGTCAGCTGCTGCACAAACAGCTCATACGACATAACCCTACATATAAAGCTCTGGTTCTTAGAAGATTCCGTTTCTTCATAATAATTCCTTTGATACTCATTTCAGAAATAATAAATGATTTCCTTAAAATTCTTTAAAAAAAATAGTTTTTTAAATAAGAAAATATAATTAATTTAATTTTTTAAGTTTAAAACTGTTTTTAAAATATTTATTTTGTATTTTGATTGTTGTCATTGAAAAATTATATAATTTTGATGCGCACAAGTTCAAAGCAATGGACATTGGAAATTATGATACTAAAGATACTAGTCTGATACTTTTTTCTCGAACATGATTGGAGGAATGAAAAACGAGCGGTAATGATGATAATAATAAAAACAGTTGCTATATTGAAATAAGACACCATTTCACTTCCCTCTAAAGATATGAAGATATTTTTTTGTTTGTTGATAAGAATATAATCCTTTCAATACAAGATATCTCTATTCATTGGCCCGCATCCATGACATTGTCGAATCCTTTGAACTGTCAAATCCCTTTCCAAAAAGTGCTTTCCCTCTTTAATAAAGTGAATGATACACAGAGCTGGGATTCGGTACCGCCGATTTGGTAGATTTATTATATATGTACCGAATATCGATCGGTGTGCAGTAGATAAGAAAGAAAGATAATTTTATTATATATATGCTGCTGTGACTTTTTTATGCATTTAGTATCGAACATTTATAACAAAAGACAATCAAGTACATAATTGTTATAATGTTTTTAGAGATTATTGAAATTTAAAACATGCTATTTTTATTTAAAAAATTATATTATAAATAAAACAAAAAATTGACTAAAAAAATATGATAGTTTAGCAGTTCTTAAAAAAATTTCAAGCCTATTATGATTTTTATGTATTATAAGTTAGCCTTTCCGCTATAAGTGCTTTAGAGTGCTATAAGGGCACTATTTAAAGCCCTCGCAGGACGAAGATCCATTTGCTCCTAGGCGAAAAGAATGCTTACTTTTGTGTATTTTGTGACTTCTGAGGATTAATATAAGGATTTTGGACAATCCTACTGCGGAATAATCAACAAAGGTATGAAGAATGAATTATAAATACGATCACAATCCTTACAAGGTTTATAGGACTTTAGCATATTTGCTAAAATTGTAAATAAAGTTTGATTTACCCCCCTCTAAAAAAATTTTATGCGAAACCCCATGATCCTTTTCCTCCATTTCTCAGGCAGATCTAAGAGAGCCTTGAAATCACATTGTATATAATATTGGCTTATTTAAATATCGAACAAAAACTTGCTTAAAAAGCACTCTATTAGTATCTTTAAACATTAAATGTCCAAAATATGTGATTGGAGGACGGGATGGGTGACTATTGTTCTCCTTCGACGCATACGACATTTCATTCTGTCCATGATCATCCTATTGGTAAAATTACTTGTCTTGGTCCTGTTGAGAAGAAAGAACAGAGTTATTCTCATATTTTGTAAAAAAAAGAATCGAGAATTACACCCTTTAAATCTGCTTTCTGAGTTGCCTTCCACCGTCATAGTATCATCAACTGTGGTTTACTATACTTTCATCGCGTGTAAAAACCTCGTGGGTATTTACCTCGCTTGCTTTTTAAAGTCAATTTCCTCATTCTTCTTTTTCTAGAGGGTAATTTGTGTCGAGAAGCTTTTGTAAGAAGCATTTTCTTCGATCGCCTTTTGATTGGGAACCATTTTGTCACCAGCTTTTTTGTCGTGAAGCATTTTCCGCGCTATTTTTTTTTTTTGTAGAACTTATCTGCAGGCTCAGGTCGGGGGGTTAAATCTACCGCTGACACTTTTTAAGAAAAAACAAACAAACACGGACAAAGAGTTTGGCACACAGCCTCAGGTTTTCCGGGTGATAAAAAGACGAACGAGGAAATGAACTAAAAGAGCAAGGGAAGTAAATACACACGACAAAAATATGCCTATAAAAAGGTCCACGATTGAATATACGTGCGATAAAATTACTGGACACATCAACTGCGTATAACTCGACCAAGCGGCGACTCCCCTCAAACTCAATTCCAAAAGCCATCAACTTCTACGACAGTTTAGTGACGACTTCTTCAATAACGAACGATGATAACCGCGTAGCAGAAGGACATCCTTGTCTGCAGGCTCTCTTGTCAAGGCTTATTCTTCTTTTCCTCCATAGATAAAGTGGAAATGCCATTGAAAGCCGTGCACGCAGAGGGTTGAATAATTTGGGGCAAAAACTTTGCAACTGCTCTAAGGATATGCCAATGTCGAAGTGTATTAAAGGCTTTAGGAAAATTAACTGCAATAACTACTGTACCCTTACAATGAACTATCCATCAACCTATGCTACTTCATATTATATTTGGTGAAATAATAGAGATCTAAAACTTAAGAACTTACTCTTTTAGCATTAGAGCGATATACAATAAAGGAAAATAATATTGGATATTCTGAGATCCATTTTCAAGGATCATCAAGCTATACATCATATGAATATATATATATACAATTTGTTTCGAAATATACACTTATATATTCAATATTTTGAAAGGATAAAATTGAGCTTTATACTCAAAACTATGTCTTGATAAGAATAGAAAGCAACTTACTTTGCAAGAGTAATAGCTCTATAAGCTTTTAAAAAACCCTTAATTAACGATAACATCATTTTTAAGGAAAATTGCTCTCAAAGGTAATTGATTGAAAGAATAGGAAGCGACAAATTCGGGGTACTAATAGCCGTGAATAGGGAGGGGAGAAAAGGCAGTGCTTTTTTTGACATATGATTGGTTGAAGAGAAAGAAGAGTGTAAAATAAATAAATAAAAAACAGTTTGCAGTAGCTAAAGTATCAATTCACTCCCAGCATTTGAAGAGTGAACATCAGCATTCAGAGAGCAGAAATTCACATCCTCAAAATACGAATAATATTCTCTTCTACATGGGCCCCTACAAATAGAAATAGAAGTATTGAGTGCTTATACACTACAATGAGAGGGATTATCGACAGCAACGAAGGAAAGATGAAAAAAAGACCATTACGTTTCAACTTACACCATAAATCATGTGTCATTGCTAATCTTCCTTAATTAATTTGTTTATATAATTATAACTGGTTAATGCCAAATTTATGTAGGTAATGTATTACTCCTGATGGTCTGTGATGACGTCGATGGACTCTATATTTTCCTCTCTCATGTCTGGATGGGGGATGCTATTTCAAAGACTAAGCAATGATTGTTTATACAACTACTGAATACGTGATTGAAGCATAGAGATTATAAAGATATAGAGAACTTTGAACTCACCAGAGAAATACGTCATTGTGTCCAGAATATAGCTGACCGATGTTTCTCTGCTGTTGGAGGGAAGAGAAATACGTCATTGTGTTATGTGTATATCTCTATGATTCTTCATTATCAGCTACGATGACGTTATCAATTACTTGTTTATAGTGGACACAACAGAATACAGCTGAACGATGGTTTCTCTGCTATTGAAGGGAATCAGCTCTCCATATCTTTATATCTCTATGGACAACAAACCTAGCAGGTTTTTTTTCTGTGTTTATAAATTGTGGCCCATAGAAACTCTTTCTATATATTCTATAGTGCACCTCCTCCTTCTTATAATGCCACCATACGCAATGATACCTTAAGATCAAACATATCCCGTAAGACTCTTTGGGGCTTTTTTTAGCAATCTTGCTACTATATAATATTACAAGGAAGTCATAAGTAACTATAAGGCTGTATTTGGCCTTGGTTATTTTCCATTATAAATTACATCATCGTTTTCTTTGGGGATTTCGTTTTAAGGTCTTCTATTAGATATTTATTCTTCAAATATCCGAGATATCAAAAGTGATAGTTTCCATCAACCAGAGTAAATTTAATTTGATGTTTATTATGACGGCCTCTTATGCGTGCCTCAAGAAAATTCCGTGACTATTGGTAGAATCCAATTTTAGTGAACTGCAGTTTATCAACT
>CP045910.1:2181839-2194587 GCA_013387185.1 Caligus rogercresseyi
GAACGAACGCTAAGCTTGTGAAATCCCACAAGCCTGGATTTTATTGAGTTCACCTTTTATTATTCGTGGCAATTATATACTTTCAAAAAATATTATTTTTCATGGCATATACTAAATCAGCCCTACGGCCAACGGCCACATTCTCATTTGTACCCTCTTATGGCTGTTATTTATGTTTATTTACAATATATTTTCTCTTTCTCATGTAAACAAATCCTCATTTTTCTACTTTAAAAAAAATTAACAACACGTTTTCTTTACTGCAAATAATAACAAGGAAAATGTCGTCTGACTCGGCTGAGGGCGGGAGTCCGTCACCCCCTAAGAAAAAAATGAAGAAGCCCAAGAAGAAGAATCCTCGATCCATACCCAACATTCTTATCACAGGAACCCCTGGAACAGGGAAGTCCCGTCTATCAAAAAGCGTCTCTGAAGCCCTTCCTGACATGAAGTAAGTATAATAGGTAATTTAATAAATTGTGAAAATGATAACTTATGGTATTTAAAAAGAAATAAAAGTATGACTGCTTTTAATACTCCTCAAAGTTAGTTAAAAGCTATTGTAACTCAATATATATATATATATATTTAAAAAAGTATAATATGCATGTTACCCGACTCCAAAAAGTGATATCGGAGGATGACGTTGAATTAAACAAAATTATTAAATGCAAACCCATAAACTTAACAACTTAGTTTAAGGCCGGCGTTTGGATACTCTTCAAAATATCCGCCATTTAAGTAGACCTTCCGAAAAAATATTTTTCCTCACACTTTTTGAGAGGATTGTGAGGAGGGAGCAGTTCTTTTAATATACGATATGAGGTGGTTCAGCAAAGAAAGCAATTCTAAATGAAAATAGTCAAAATGAGGAAAACGCTTTTTAAGGGTTTTTACTTCATAAAAATGAGGGCCAAAATTTTCAGAAGCTTTTAAGACACCTTGCGCACCTTTTTTAACCCATGAATGTCATTTTATTTCGATAAGTTAAATGATTTTCTTCTATTGGACTTATTGTTTAGTGGGTTCACATATTCCATACGATCCCTCCGATAGATCCCTCAAAGATAGTAATCCCTTTTCTCATAGCCATAAGATATTTATTCCTTGGCAATTATCAATTATATATATATGGCAATATTCGGAGTCCTTATTCAACTAATCGAAATATTTTACTAATACAAACGAAGAAGAATTTTACCAACTATATTTGTAGGATTGGTAATTCATCATCAAAAATCCATTTAAACTTTTTTTTAACAATTTCTTGTTGGACCACCTCATATTCTATTTAAATGAAGCCTTTTATTTATTTCATTAAGTTTGTCTATATAAAAGGGTAATACATCACTAAAAATAAGTTTTATTGAGTTTGAAATACCAAGTTATGATCATTTCAATCACTGTTGTTATTAAGTAAAAATAAAAGTTATTGCTGTTATATCAGGACTTCAAAGACATACAAAAAAAATATTTGTTCTTGCTTGGCTTATTATGGTTAGAAATATAACTTAATAGACGTGTAATATATCTACACATAAAAATATATATAAGCTAAAGATAACTACATCTATATGGAGCATTTGTATTATTCAACAGTAATTACCTCCGCCGAAGGAGGTATTGTTTCACTGGTGTTGTTGTTTTGTCAGCAGGATAACTCAAAAAGTACGGAACGGATTCGGATGAAACTTTGTGGAGTTGTTGGAAATGCCAAAAGGAAACAAGTGATTAAATTTTGGTATCTTTGAGTGCTTTTTAGGATGCAAAATGCTAAATACTAATAAATATTTCAAGTTAGCCTACTCGCTAATAGATGTCGCTGTGCTGTGAAATTGGGTGCCGGGAGCGTCTTCCTCTCGGAATTTCCGTCGAGGGGAACCCTCCCCCGTCCCTCTACGCCGCCCCAGTCGTGAAAAAATCCGCCTCGGAAGGCTCATAAGGACCCCGTGCCGGCGGAGGTTTGCACTCTCTGAGTGTGTATATATGCCTCTAGTTTGGAGTTATTTTTTAGCATTTAGGACCGATCATGTAGATGTCTTCTGTTTTGTTGTGTAACGCTTATTTCACCAAATTGTTGAAGAAAGCAATTTTTTTCCAATGATCTTTATTTAAAATTGTATTCCATAAAATACACAAAATACAATTATAAAAAAGATACATAGATAAACATTACAGTTTAAAATTAATCTACCTAAAAAAGACCCAAACTCAATATACAGAAAAATATGCAATATAAAAAACAAAACCAATATAGTAAAATCACAAGGGTTATAAAACGGTGATATTGAAGGACTATCTTCATCAGCAAGGTGAGGCTCAAAGAAAGTACCATTACGAAACCAAGTCGATTGCATATAATATTTTTAATGTTTTTATGTTTCTTTTATTTATCTTAAAACTTTGTCCTTGATAATGCTCCCTGGAATTGTTTTTCAAAAATTATTTGACATGTTTTAAATGAATTTTCAAATATTTTGATTCATTATTCAATGAACTTCCTTAAAAGCTATTATATTTGTACAAGATGAAGATGCAAACCCCTAATATTCGTATTAAATGACGTCAAAGTATCACTCTAAATGCTGTGAAGGCATTCGATCATTCATCAATAGAAAGAAAGAACGAACAAATATCTACATTTCATATATAAGTTTGTGTAAGTATACAATCAAAAATATCCTAGCAAGGAGCAAAAACATCGTTGACTATGTGGCTATCGATCTTTCGTATAATTTTTCAGGGTGTCATTGGCCATTGCCTACACAAAAGGGGATAGCAGCTTTAATTCATGGTCTCCAGGATGCCTTGGGAGTAGTAATTTAATAGGAATAAGAGATTCGAGTTTATGGTATGGATAAAATCAATCTTTGAGAAAGAAAATGACAAGCGATATGGACTTCATCATTATCAAAAGCCCCTGAGACTCAAATGATTTGTACAAACCCTGTGGTATCTGCCAATTGATCCATAAGATGAGGTTGACTAAATAGGGCAAAAAAAACATCTGTGGAACACATCAAAGCCTACCAATTTAGATGATTTTACTACCAAATTCATTGTTGAGCCCTCTTATATTTTCACGACATACCCTTTAATTAAATGTACTCAGCGTGCTGTGGTTTGTTTTCTTTTAAATGCATGTTGGTCGTGTTTTTATCATGTCGCCGTAGGGCTTTTTCTGTAAAACTGTTGTAAATCCAAATTTTGTTATAATTGTGCCTCGGTGCAAAAATAATATCATGAATATATATATATATTAGCCCAAGTGTATAAATACTTTTCCTCCTTCTTTATAGATGGATCAATCGGCGAATACGCCAAGGAGCACAAATTCCTGGAGAATGGGACGAAAAGTACCAATGTCACGAACTGGATGAGGACCCTTACTGGACCCTGGAGCCCATGCCGCCAAAGGAGGCCTCTTGATCGACCATCACATCCCAGACCTCTACCCCGAACGCTTCTTCGACGCCGTTTTCGTTCTTCTTCGAGCCAAGACGAGTCCTTCATGACCGCCTGAGCGGTACGAGGCTACAAGGATAAAAAACTAGAGGATAACATTCAGTGCGAGATATTTCAGACGATCCTGGAGGAGTCGAGGGAGTCCTATGACGAGAAAATCGTCTTTGAGCTCCCCTCTAATCATGAAAGTGATCTGGAGAGTAACATTGAGTCTGTGAAGAAATGGATAGGAGACTGGATTGATAACAAGAAGAAGTCCTGATGATCGCCCCGTGTTTAGCAACCGTCCCATTACGCCATATGTATATTATAAGTTCATGCTGTCTCAAGAAAATATTAAAGTAAGCTAAAATGTTTAAATTTATCATGTTTGTTCTTCATTTGAAGAGAATCTCACTTTAAGATTATATTTAGCATCCCGTCAGACACGTGACGTAGGTGTTAATAAGTTACGTTTTGCGATGGTTAAAGAATAAGAAAAAAGGCGCATTGCTTACTATTTCAACAATAAAAAATGTTTTCTCCCATTCGGTAACAATGTTTTCTTTTTTATTTTCCGTCCCATAATCATAGCGATGATCTATTACCGTCAAATACGAGTAAACCCGTAACAGGACTACTACCACCCCCGGGCTTTTATCCCCCGTTACTAATATTGTATATCTCTTAAACTATGTTTTCTGTATGATTAAATTGCATTAGTGTTTAAAATCTATGTTCCTAATATCGGTTATATAAAACAATTGACCGACTTTAGGAACATAGGTTTTAAAAACTAAGGCAATAATACATCAGTGGACTTTAAGAGATAGAAATATTAGTAGCGGTGGGTAAAGGGCACGGGAGGTAAAATCTCGGGGGGTTGGTAGTTATAAACTCTAGTAAACTAAATATACAATTTTCTTCTTGAGCACAAAAAGTTTATATATCAATAAATAGTTATAGCTGGAATTAATTCAATGGATTTTACAAATACGTCATGGATGTAGGCCCATGGAGAAGAGACACTTAGTGGTTAAAGGATTAAATTACCTTTAAGCAGGCTTGTGAGCGTTTCAGCTTTTTTGCGTTCAGCGTTCAAAAATTAGCGTTCCGTTCAATTTTTTTGCGTTCAGCGTTCCGTTAGCGTTCAGCGTTAAAATATTTTAAAAAAAAGTAATACGTATGATGACGTTTTTTAGAAAAATTTTCAAAAAAGTGATGACGTTTTTTCCGAAAAAGGTCCAAGAAATGTTTAAAAATTGAACGCTGAACGCAAAACACTTTTTTGCGTTCAGCGTTCAAAAAAAAGTTGTGTTCCGTTCAGCGTCCGTTCATTGAACGTGCGTTCAGCTGAACGCCGTTCAATTTTGCGTTCCGTTCACAAGCCGTCTTTAAGTGTATATATATATGGCACGAAAACTATATAAGAAGTCGTCCGACCTCTTTTTGAATCCATGTGATGAGAAATTGTTGATTGAAACACTTTTGAGCATAATTGCGGATCTTCGTTGTACGGATTGGACATTATCGTCATTTATTCTGCTCTCTTCTATTTGTCATTAATGATCTGTGTTAATTGTGGCATTTTTGTTATGATTTGTTTGTAATAAGGATAATTAAATAGTTCATATTGTGAGCATTTGCCCATTTTTTATTAGAGGCGTGAACTTGTGTCGGATAATCCTCCTCCATTCGTGAAATTCATGTTTTTTATGATGATATTCGATAAATATATATTGGACTAGCGAATATTACCCGGCGCTGCCCGGGATTTTCCAAGTTGACAATGGAAAAAAAATCAAACCAATAATTTAGTGATGTCATCGCGTGCGATTTTTCATATTAAAATAAATTCTATAAAAAGTCGTCATGGGGTCTTCATCGCCATTTTTTCCGTTTTGTTTTCCTTAAGGCTGGTACTTAAACATCATAAAAGAAGAATCACATGAATAATTTCAGAGATGTCATCGCATGTGACATTTCATATTAAAATCAATTCCTTCAACAGTTGTCATTGGGTCTTCATTGCCATTTTTTCCGTTTTGTATTCCATACGGCTGGGTATTTAAACATCGCACAAAGAAAAAATCACAGTAATAATTTCAGTGAAATCTTCGCATGTGACATTTCATATTAAAATCAGTTCCATCAACAGTGGTCATGGGTCTTCCTTGCCTTTTTTCCGTTTTGCATTCCTTAAGGCTGGGTATTTAACATCGAATAAAGAAGAAATCACACGAATAATTTCAGTGATGTCATCACATGTTATTTTTCATATTAAAATCAATTCCTTAACAGTTGTCATTTGGTCTTCATTACCATTTTTTCTCCGTTTTGTATTCTTATTGATAGGTATTTACCATCGATAAAGAGAAATCACAGAATAATTTCAGTGATGTCATCACATGTTATTTTCATATTAAATCAGTTCCTATAAAAGTCGTCATTTGGTCTTTATTACCATTTTTCCGTTTTGTATTCTAATTGATATATTTATTTAACATCTTAAAAAGAAGAAATCACACGAATAATTTCAATGTGTCATCGCATGTGACTTTTTCATATTAAAATCAGTTCCTTCAACAGTTGTCATTGTGTCTTCATTGCCATTTTTCCGTTTTGTATTCCTTACGGCTGGGTATTTAAACATCTCACAAAGAAGAAATCACACGAATAATTTCAGTGAATCGTTGCATGTGACTTTTCATATAAAACCAGTTCCTTAAAAAGTTGCATAGCTCTTCATTACCATTTTTTCCGTTTTGTATTCCTTAAGGCTGAGTATTTAAACATTGTAAAAAGAAGAACTCACACGAATAATTTCAGTGATGTCATCGCATGTGACTTTTTATTTGAAATCGTTTCTTAAAAAGTTATCATTGGGTCTTCATTACCATTTTTTCCGTTTTCCTTAAGGCTGGGTATTGACATCCCTCTCCTCTCTAGGCATTATTGAAATTTGATTAGCACGATGTTGCAATATAAAAAGTGTTGTTATTTTCCACAAAACTTAAATTTGGGGGGACATACAGGGACAGAAAGAAAAATATTTTTAAGTAATCATGTAGAAAAACGAATTTCCGGGAAACACTCAAAAAAACAAAAACACGTCTTAGTACCTCAGTCTTATCCACAGAAAATTTGGGCAAAAATCTAACTTGTAAATTTTAAAAATCGGCAAAAAACGTTTTGGCGAATAAAATAAGCATGACGATGACGAATTTTCGCGGAGTTGACAACCCCACTAAAACACTCCCAGCTCACAAAAACTATTCACTGAAATTTCGTCAAGATCTAAGTGACCCGTTCGGGAGATACGGGAAACGAACGAACGAACGCACAAACGAACGAACGGAATTCTTTTTTTATAAGTATAGATGGAATTCATCACTTTAACAAAATAATAATTAATTTACAAATAGTTTAATATCTAGAAGAATAAAAAGGCTTTGGGATTGAACAAAATGTAAAAGTCGTCGCGAACCGACTGCTTTTGAATTGACATTATATATTGATATTTGGAACAACTCTTCAAAGATCACTTAGATCATTAAGTCATGTCAACATCACCAAAAAAGACTACTCCTATACGAAAAAAATTGTACTGATTAAATATGTATTAATAACTCTATATGTGTCGAATTTTGCCGCACAACCCCATAGATAACTGCTTAAAATAACATTCTACTAAGTAGATGTCTCTGCCTGTCATTATACTAATCACAAGGGTGGTGAGTACCAAATATAATGAACAGCCAATGACGTCATTCTTATTACCTTATAAATCTATAGCAATTTTTTGGCCATCGTATGGTCATTAATTTGTAATTTTTTGATCTACTTCCTTATATTTAAACAAGAGACGTTACCATAAGGTTCAATTGTAGTACTTATTAATTGTGACATTTAAAAAGTACAATTACATTTAGTTCCTATGACGTCATTGGAGATTTATCCCTTACAATGTTCCTTATAAATACATATATATTTTTTATACAGATGTCGCTAGAAGTATTCATTTTAGAGCACTAGAACTGCATTCTATACATATTTTGACAAGAACTACATAATATATATCCATTGCTCATAGTTACACACTCTTGTATGATTATTATGGAGGAACACTCTTCGATTCCAGAGGAGAACCCTTTCATTCCCGCGGCTTAACAACACCTTTTTCCGCAATCCTAGCTACTTATCAAGTGCCATAGAGGACTTTTACAAGCATGGAAGCTTTTCAGACGTGAGCCTCATCTTCTCGGATGGAGAACTCCACTCTCATCGCATCGTTCTCTCATCTGCAAGCAGCTACCTTCGTCGGATTTTGATTGCAACTCACGAAGAGGCGATTATAAGGCTCCATCTTCCAGACTTTAGCCTCCAAGAGGGAAAGGAGCTATTGGACCGTATTTTATGGCATTCATGAATCAAGCGGATTCAAAGATGAGACAATAATCATCCCTCAAGACATGATTCCTTTAATCGAAACCCTCCGAATACATCGATCCCATCCCCAAGAAGTGTTTAAGAAACCCCCTGAGGAGGACGAAGTATCCGCCTCCTCTTCTATGGAAGAGGACAGCGATGTCCCCTTGGAGGACCTTCTAGAGTCCCGCACACCGTCGCCATTCGTCGCTCCCGCGAGGCCATCCTGGCCTGCCACCTCTGCGAATCCTCATGGGACGATCAACTCAAGCTGCATAACCACGTACTCATCGATCACAACGGCATTGTCCAATGCGGGAAATGCGATTTACACTTTGACGAATATGGAGAATATGAAGTACATCGAGAGAATCATATAAAGGACGAGGAAGAAGAAGCTCAGGCTGAGATAAATAAGGCGGCAGCAGCAAAGCGACGTAAAAGGCGGAAGAAAGAAAGTGATTAAAAGCGAGCCTAAGGCTCTTCCTAAAGCAAATGAGCCCAGGACAGATGCCTATCGGCCCACGTCTCCTGGCGTATTTAAGTGCGAAACTGTCCTGATAAGGTCTTTGAGAGCCAGACTATTCTGGACTATCATCGACTTCAGCATGCGGATCGGAAGGATTCCTTTTCTTGTGATATCTGCGATTCCCGCTTTAACTCTGAGAAGGGCCTCACATATCACCTGAAGAAGCATGATGGCGTTGCGAATTTCCTTTGTGACGACTGCGGGAGTCGCTTCTTTACACGTCAGAAGCTACAGAATCATCGTCGCTCCAAGCATACCTTTGAGGCTCCCTATGTCTGTGATGCTTGTGGGGAAGCCTTTGCTCGCTCGGATAAGTTGATTGTTCACATACGGCGGGCGCATACGGGGGAGAAGCCATATCAGTGTGAGTTCTGCGAGTGGAGAGGCGTGGACTCCAGCTCCCTCATTCATCATAAGAAAAACATGGACCCGATAAGGCCACGAAGACCATTAAGCGATACGTTTCATGTAAAAAATAACTAAAGGAGGAGAGGGCATATATTTTATATATTAGTATCCTTTGCGATGATTGGTTTAAAAGGTTAAATAAATTTTTATCTAGGATCATACATTCGAACCTTTTTTCCTGAATCCGTGATTGTTTAAAAAAGCAAATGACATAATAAAGTCAGTTTTATATATTATGATTGATATAGAGATATAAGAGAGCTGATTCCCTTCAAAGGCAGAGAAACATCGTCGTTCAGCTGTCGCCATTGCCCAAACTAAACAAGTAATTTGACCTACGTCATCGTAAGTTGATCATAGAGATGAAATACTTGTTTATATTGCACACAGAAACGTATTCCTCTGAAGAATCCAATAAGCTCTCTATGATTGAAGTAAGAATTGAGTCAAATAAAACTATTGTCAGAATCATAACAGATACACTTTTTCTAAAACATGATTGGTTCATAGAAAATGAAGAGGCTATTTTAAATATATATATCTACAATCGACTCTTTCTTCCATATTTTCCCTCCTATAAGCACTCTCTCTCTCTATATATATAATTATCTCTCTGATCAAGGATCATGAACTGAGACCTTTGCTATAACATGATGAGTGTAAAGAGAAGTAGCTAGAAGAATGATATAAAAATAGGTTTATACATCCGTATACATTGTGATACATTATGTAAAGTAAATTTATGAGTTAAGGAATCACACCTTTTACTGGAACGTGATTGGTTGAGAGGCAAGGATTGATAGATGTTCAAAAAGCAGCTGTTGAAACATTAAAACTTCAAAAGCATCGTTAGATTATATCAATGTTGATATTTTGCTTAATATTAAAGCTGATTAAAATATAGTTATTGACATGGATCATAGACTAGGACCTTTTTCTCCAACGTGATTGGTTGAAAGAAAGAGCGGCAATAACCGAAACAGTTTTTATTCATGTGTTGTTATAAGTAAAATATGTGTAAAAAGAAATGGCAAGAAATGATGCATCAAACTAGAATCTTTTTCTCCAACCTGATTGGCCTACAGAAAAGTAGCGGCAATTTTTAAAAAAAGCATTTGATATTATGAAATGTTAATGCATATCTTCACTCAATTGCATTTGAGAGGGAGCAACATCAAGGCTAAGAATATAATCATTTATAAAACACTTGAGAGTATTATTTTTTCATGAATTTTACGATATATTCCTCTAATAAGTCATAATATTAATAATTAAATATGTTTAAAGAAGAATTATTGAGTATGGGGTTGATACATCCTTGCCGATAGATACATTATCACTCATGAATGGACGATGAAGAGAATAAAATAAATTGAGACATAAAATAAACATATGTATATGCTTATGGTTGAGTTTTGTATTGCATAGAAACAGTTTTTGTAATTGATCAAATGAGGGCTGCTCTTCACTTTCAAATATGAGTTGTTCAAGATATTAATTAGCAATATTGGTTAGTGCAGTGGTTCCCAAACTTTTTCTGCTGGGCCCCCCTTTGGTACATAAGAAATTTATACGCCCCCACCCCCAAAAAAAGAACATACACACATTTTTGTTCTCCAGAGTCCATTGCAGTTTATTTCACACATTGTAATTAATACAAACCTCAAACCTTTTTTTGTTTTTTGTCCATTTTCTAGCAGTATTATTTAGTCTACGGTATTTATATTTTCATTCATTCGTTTTTCTCGCGCGCCCCCCCCCCCCCCCAGCAATTGCTCTGCGCGCCCCCCACTTTGGGAACCACTGGTTAGTGTGTTGTTCTATTTCACACCAACATTTATGGTCTGTTCATTTAATCCTTGTTCCAGTGGAATGTATATGGAAAGTTAAGGTATGTCAATATTTATGTAAATTCATGACTCGTTTATTAATTTACCCTTAGTCTTTCATCATGATTTAACATAGAACAAGACACATTTTATGAGAAATTATTTTACTATGCTTAATCAACAAATTATTGAGCCCATAGGATGTATTTTATAATAAAAATTTACATTTTATATAGTAAATCATGTTGTAAGTTAAGAAGTTTATTTAAATAAAGGAAAGTTATTTAATTTTCTTAACCTTTTTTTTTTGTCTATATGATTCGACAGAATTGCATCCGGTGTGATATAAATAAGCATTATAGCATTAAATTAGTCACTCGAACCTAAGATCTTATCAATGAGGTAGTGGACCAAAATGACCATCCCCTCTCGGGATTTGTATTGGATAATATCGTTGCCATGTAATGACCTATTTTATTATTAGTAATTTTTATTAAAATGTTCTCTGTTGAGGTAAAAAGTTTAAACTATAATGTTTGTGTATTTTTTACGTATTTACCTCAAATTAAAATGCATATATTTTTGTTTGTGTTTTTTAGAGCTGTGAAATATATATAAAAAATCTCCATAATTTAGAGAAACAAATGATTTTATATTTTTTACCAAACAGCTGATATTTATCTTCTCAGTCAATTTTGTATCTGTATGATGACGATCCGCTTATTTGTCTTTATAACGAGGTCAAGAGGTGGGGTGTTATGTAATTCTCTGTCATTGCCTAAATACCAAATATTTCTTAAGTCTTCAAAACAGAAAAATGCGTAGGGAGAACTTGATGAATTTAAGGAATGACGTTATTGGGGTAATGGATGATCAATACTTTTAAATTTTCCTGTTTTCAATAACAAAGAAGCCAGGACACAAAATATGTGGAAAGAAAATACATTAATGAATATTTCGCAGTTTTTCTTACATATTTTTTCATTTTCTACATTATACGCGCATATTTGCATGACCCCAGTTTATTTTACTTAGTAATGAATCAAGGAAGATTGATTTAGACCTTAAGCCACTGACGTCCACGCTATGAATTAATTTTCCCCCCCATAGCTTGTTGCGCTTGATCAAAGTGAAAACTATCAAAACAAATAACAGTTTCTTTCTGACAACAAATCTAACGAATATCGCAACTCTTCTTATGGAGATAAGGAATTTTCACTACTTCCTCTAATAGACATTCTCCCCCCTCTTGCAATGTGGCCTCGGTTCAAGCGAGGCCTTAAAATAGCCTCCTTGGGACTGCAGGGATCCCAGTCCTGAGTGGGGGTCTCTGGTATGGCCTTCTGGCCTCTGAGCGACAGAGAGAGTGTCTCCGAGAGGCCTTGTGTTGAAATGCCCCACCATCATTACCGGCGGAGGTGGCCTTCGACTTCTTCGTTCCGCCAAAACGGGGCTATGTGTGGCACTCAACTATAAGTCGGAGTGGAGGAGGCTGATGCCAAGTCGGGTCAAGAGATACTCTCAACTTGTCTCTCCAATGGAGGACTCTATGTCAAAGTGGGACAGGAAGTACTTTCAGGTTGCTATGAAAGGAGAATCCACAAAAGGGATATTACATTATATTTGTATGTAAAGATAAGAAAAAATTGTATACTTTTTAACAAATTAATTTTTGAGTTAAGTAAGAAAATGGCCGAGAATAATCCGACCCATGAAGAATTGGCCCAATGCAAAATGGAGAGGAAAAAAAATGACCCTATATTGAAAAGGAATATTGATTCATGGAAAAATGGCTCAAATAATCTTTACCTCTATATGACAACAACAGAAGGAAATAATTGATCTATAATTGCAACAAAATAAATTTTATTTCTGGTATATTATTTAATTAAAATAGTATTTGATCAATACTTATTCCACTCAACATCTTGCCTGCCCATGCTTTTTGAGCCATTTTATTTCTCTATCTTGGGTCATTTTTTTCAGGGCATTTGTATATAGTCATTAGGCCGGTTTTTCTTGGTCCATTTTTTCTAGAGTTTAATTATTTAGAAAAGAGAAAAAACTACAAAAAAATATATGATTAAAGTTGACTTACAAACTATTTTTT
>CP045910.1:2194687-2206461 GCA_013387185.1 Caligus rogercresseyi
GGAGTTGTTTACTTATTTTGCAAAAGTTCAACTTTTTCAAACCAGGTAACAACGCTTCCAGCTCTAAATACCGATTTACATTCGGTAGTTGCAGCTCTGTGTATAACAAAGACCTGTTTAAAAATTGTGTTCTAAGGAATGAACTTCCTATCTCTGAGTTGACGGTTTCTCCTCAACAGCTGTGAAAGTATTGAAGTTTTATTTCATAGTTCAAACGTCTCTTTGGGTTATTTCCCTTCTTTCAAGAAATCCCCCAGAGAAAAAGTTCTTTAATAAATATATATTAGGTTGAGTCAAAAAGAATGAGCCGCACCAGTACAACTCGGAATTTCATCTAAATCATAAATATACTTCTAAATCAGGTAACATAATCCCCTACGACAGCAATGACGTCATGGCAGTAGTCTCGGAGCTTTCAGAGATGGTCGAGTAGCTTGTCTTCGCTGGCCCTCTTCATCGCCCGCTTCACGGCCAGTGTGGCGTCTAGTGGCCCCAAAACTCTCATTCCGGAGCAAATACTTCAACTTCTGGAAATGGCACCGGTCGCAGAGGCTCAGGTCGGATGAGTAGGGGCTCTGTTTCACTGTTCAACGTCTCTCCAGGTTCGAAAAGTCCTGGATTCACTCGCTGCCTCTTGATATACATAGAACATGGCTTCAAAGATCTTTTTTTGATGATTTACTTGTGACATGAAAACTATTTATTATTCTTTTTGCAAGAGAGTGCCTATGATTGAATAAAAGCCTTACTTTAAAAATGAACCATGATGAGCTTGCAAAGGCCAAGGAAAAAAAAAATGTGTAAGCCTTTTGGGAATGACATAAAATGAAGTGAAGGGGAAAAAAAAGAGAAAAATGAGTGAATAAAGAGAAAATTAGCTGAGACGGATAAAAAAAATTGCACATATATATTTGAGGAATATTTTTAAGGAAAAATAAATATATGAATATTTAATATATATATATATATATATATATATATATATATATATACATAATAATAATAATAAACTATATTATATCTGACGTCACATCACATATATTCATATAATGGATAAGATACTCCAAACGGCAGTTTATTTAAACATACTTATCTACGTTAAAACTTGAAATACATCTATGCAGCTAAGAAGAGTGATCATAGTATCGATGAATATACTGCAGAGCTAAATAAATCATATGGGTTAATAAAAATAATTGACAACTCATTAATATTAGACAATTTCATTAATAGATCCTAGCAAAAGTGAGTACAACATCTCTTATTGTTTTAGTCTGCTTATGTGGCAAACTAAAAGTTTGGACTTTGCTTCCTTGAATAAGATAAGGTCCTTCTCAACCTATCTGTTCGAAGGAGTTTCCCATGGACTTTCATCGCTGCTTCAAGCTTCCAGGCTAACACTCAAGGACTGTTATGCTTTGTGTTTTTGTGTCACAACCCATATTGGTATATAGAGTCCGTAAGTATCGTATGATAGCCTAAAAATCAGAGTCTGCAGCGAGGTATGCTGCCCTCTCCCTAAGGATTCCCAGGTCCAGGACAATCTATGGAACTTCGCGTATGAAATCATAAAGTACTATCCCTCCTCATCAGCCCGACACTCCAGAATGCTAAAACGTATAATAAGTTATTATAACGAAAACACTAAGGACACGGAGAACTAATAGCTTATGGACTTGTAATCGGATATTATCTTCGTTTTAATTATGTATGCGTATTATCTGTCTTTGTTCATTAACTTGGTATTTTAAATTCGTTACATCATTGTTACAGAATTCATTAGGGTACGAATTTTAGGTCTTTAAATGGGAAACTAATTATAAACTAGAATGTTTATTTTTGTTTTATTGTAAAAAGCACAATTTCCTATTTTACTATTATTTAAGTATGTTACTTTTTGTCACTTAGATAAATAAAGGCCTTGCTGATGAGGAAAAAAAATCAGAGAATTTGTAAAGACAATCACAAAGTAATTAAATATAGAGAGAGAGACATTCATATATCCATTGTACATTCAAATGTTTTAGACCAATGAAGTCACTTCGCACTATATATTTAATGATATACAAATATGAAGTGTCATTCTCTCTTAGTTTCTTCATTCTGTCACTGTCTTTCTCCCAACCATGGAGAGCTAAGAAATATTCTTTGTATATATAAGGTCCTTCATATTTGCTTCGGCACTCTATATGTTCTCTATGGGACTCTGGGACCTTTTTCAGACGTACGTGATTGGTTGAAGGAAAAGGCGAGGGAAGAGTTCAAAAATATTGATAACAATTTTCGGCATTCCTTATTTTGCATAAATCCTTGAACATATGATCCAACATTAATTTGCTCATTCAAATTTCCTATTTTAATGACGTCAAGGCTCATGTATAATTTTTCAATATCCCGTTTTTGCAACACAAAAAGAAATGAACGAATAGTATAAATATTGCAAATCTACAACATAAGACAATGAGGCTTTATTGCATGGAATGAATCTTTTTATAATATATTTTGAATGATATATTTGCATTTATATTTGAATTTATTCTTTTGAAGTTGGTTCACATTTGAAGTTCTATTATATCTTGGGAACATGACTTTGTTAGAGAGCCTTTCTTAGACGGATACTTCATGGACATGGGACTTCTAAGACACACACTTATTAAGCAGACACTTCGTAGACACACAGGCACTTTTTAGACAGGGACAGCAGGATAAAAGACGTGTGCATTAATACGTGTTCAAGTCTCAATGTTAGGGCGCAGGTTCGAATACTCCCTAGAGGGGATGGTCCTTTTGGTCTACCTCATTGAGTATCCAAGGTTCGAGTGACTGATTTTTTTTTGTGCTATGTGGTTCGATAGAATTGCATCCGATAGGATATAATAAGCATATAGCATTATAATAGTCTATCGAACCTAGGATCTTATCAATGAGGTAGCAGACCAAAATGACCATCCCCTCTCGGGATTCGAAACTGCGCCCCCACATTGAGAGTTGAACACGCCTTAACACGCACGGCTATCGAGCTCCCTATTTAATCGCTAGATTGCTATTTATATCCAGTCGTATGCAATTCTAGCGAACCATATAGGCAAAAAAAAGCCAATGTGCCCTTAGTTTCCACCTGTTACAATGTGAATCATTGGAGTTACATATGTATGGTGAAATGGACCTTCAGGCTCCATCTACTACCTTTGATGCATATTGCGGTGGCTAGGGATTACTTTCTTACCCACCTGACATAGAAAGAGAAAAAAATGCTGTCGATTAAAGAACATAGAGACATCTTTCTTGTACGCTCTGGCATCTCTTTGATTATTTGAGAACTCACCCGAATTTTGTCCCCTGTCTCCTACGCCTATGGTACATATATATGGGAAAGTGGCCCTCGGCTCCACCTACTATCTTTGTGATATATTGGTGTGGCAGGGATACTTTAACCCCCTGACATGACATAGAAAGAGAAAAAATGCTGTCGTAAAAAACATAGAGACATCTTTTGTATCTGCATCTCTTTGATTAATGTATCTAATAACACAAACCTCTCCCTTTTATCTATTTGTAATAATCTGTTGGTTTATATTATTATTGATATATTAACAGCTCTTCTATTCGGCAGGAGGAACTTGAAATCGGAGTTCCCTCCTGTGTGTCTGGAGTACTTCTTATTCCACAGGACTCTCCTGGACGAGAGGAACAGACCACCCCCATTTTTATTATTATTAATAACATTTAAAGGAAATAAACCAAAAGCTGTCGTTGTTTTTATTATTGCGATATAATAAGCAGCTTGATTTTATATTCTTCAAATGGGGGTTCCTCCTCAAGAATAGAAAAACTCAAGCTGCTTATGATAATGCAAAAAAATATAATAATAGCAACAACTTATTATTATAGGGAAAAAGGAGAGGTTTGTTACAAATTTGATACATAATCAAAGAAATGCCAGAGAGATACAAGAATAATGTCTCCATGCTTTCTAATCGACAGCATTTTTTTTCTTTTCTATGTCAGGTCGGGTATATAAAGCGTAATCCTAGCCAAATCATGCAATAAACAAACCTGGTATTCTTAATAGATGCTCTTCCATATTCAACAAACTAATCCAATGAGTGGAAGGATCACAAGCAAGAAGCTATACAAGGAATATAAAATATAGTAAAAGTACAGCTTGTACCGAGCCATGTATTCAGTGTTTTTTTTACCGATAAAATGTTTATTTGACATATGAGGTGGTTCAGCAAGAAAGCTATTCGAAATGAAAATAGTGAAAAAGGAGAAAACATTTTTAAGTTTTTTACTTTATAAAAATGACGGCCAAATATTTCAGAAGTGTTTTAAGATACGTTGCACACCTTTTTGTAAACCATGAATGTCAACTTTATTTCGATAAGTTATAACGATTGTCTTTCTATTGGACTTATTTGTAAGGGGTTCACATATTCCACATGATCCCTCCGATATGATCCCTCAAAGATAGTCCCTTTTTTCATAGCCATAAGAGATTATTCCTTAGCAATTATCAATTATAATATATAACGAGAGGAAGACGCTCCCGGCACCCGATTTCACAGCACAGCGACATCTATTGGCAGAGTAGGATAACTTGAAATATTTATTAGTATTTAGCTCATTTTGCATCTAAATTCTGCACTCAGAGATGCCAAATTTAATCAGTTGTTACTTTTGGCATTTCCAACAACTCCACAAAGTTTCATCCGAATCCGTTCCGTACTTTTTGAGTTATCCTGCTGACAAACAAACAAACAAACCAACGCCAGTGAAAACAATACCTCCTTCGGCGGAGGTAATTAGCAATCTTTGGAGCCAGTATTAACTAATCAAAATATTTTACTAATATAAACAAAGGAGATTTTTACCAACTATATTATAGGAATGGTAACTCATCATTTCACAAAAATCCATTTCAACTTGGATTCTTGCTGGACCACATTTACAGTCGGCCCTCGCTACTTCGCCCCTCGACATCTCGCAGTTCTTTTACTACGCGACGACAGCTTGGCTCCCGTTTTTTTACGACAAAACGTCCCGTAATAAACTCAATGGCAGAATTTTAACACCCAAAAACTTAAGTCTAATATTCACCTATTAATAATTCATCCTTTGATAACTGGTAAATCTTCGAAAAAGCAAAATGGCAGCCCCAAAAAAGGACCGGCCGCGGTCATGTATTCAGACGCACGTACGACAACAAGGCAAAATGGTGGTAGGTTTAAACGCTGGGTGATGTCAAATCTCTCTAATTTCAATATATATCAACATCGCGACCCTCATATATATAACGGTGGTCGTGTAGTGGATCCGGGGCCGTCGCAACTTTGCGAGGGTCGACTTTTAACTAACTCCTTTTCCTTTTTTATTGCGATATTGCTGGCTTCAAATGTAAAAAGGCGCCAAAGAGCGGGATTGGTTAAAAGACACGAAGAGTAAATAATAACGTGATAATAAGTTGTGTGCCATAAGGCATCACCTCCCTAGCAGCTGTTTTGGCGTGCATACGTCATCTCAAGAATATGAACACATCCTTTAAAATAGTAATTGTCTCCTCTTCTCAAGGGCCTTCATCAGTGACGAATCTCTTCGGGAATTCCAAGACATAGAATTCACATGAAAAAATGGCTTATTAATTGATTATTTTATCTCATTCACACACACAAAAACAAAGTCATTGTGGAGGGAATATTTAATGACTACATCATAGAGATAAAAAGATATAGGAGCTTACTCCCTTCATCGTACTTTGTGGTCCAATATAAACAAAGTAATTTGATCTACGTCGTCGTAAGCTGATCATAGAGATACATTCTATCTCTATGATCAGCTTACGATGACGTAGTATCATTACTTTGTTTAAAGTGGACACACAGAATACAGCTGAACGAGGATGTTTCTCTGCTATTGAAGGGAATCAGTTCCTATATCTCTATGGACTACATTCACTCTCTAGTGATACAAAATATTAAAGATGCTTATAATCCTGTTTGTCAGGACTACACACACTTGTTTGTTGGCTTTGTTAATTTGGCATCGAAGTAAATAATAACGGATCAACTTATAGACTTATTGGATTACGTAGAGAAACCCGGTCAAAAGAGTTCAGCAGTAGTTCAAAGGAATAGACAAAGGAAATGCATAAATAAAAGTCAATTATTTTTTGGGTATATTCCATAGAATAACATTTATATAGAGACATTTAGAGGCAATATAATGACGAAAAAAAAAATATAACTACTATTTCAAAACTTTTATATGGTCTATTTTGAATGTACACCAAAACTAATTTGGAATCCTTGGTATCATAGCTACATTTTGCTCCAAATTGATTGAAAATAGCATTGAAATTGAGGACATTAGAGGCGATCGAAATGGCGAAAAAAAATTCTACATAAGTTACTACATAACTTTTGGGTCCGTTGAGGAAACACTTCCCGTTATTCGAATTTCGTTCAAACTTTCACAAGAATATATATATATATATATCAAGAAACGACCGGGACATCTTTTTTCGCCAGTACCGGGCCGGGCCAAAAAAACTGCCCGGGACTAAATATCTTTTCGTTCCTACGTCATTCTGTTTTTTTTAAAAGAAAAGATTTTCTTATATTTAAAAAAAATTCTCAAAGAAAATGATAACGTTTTTTTAGAGAATAATTTAAAATATTTTTTAAAATTTCAAAAATTTCTTTCAAAAAACGTCGTCACTTTATGAATGACGAACGAACGAAATATTAAAGTCTCGGCCCGGTGTCTAAAAATCACCAAGACCCGGGCTGGGCCGGGTACCCGGTCGTTTCCTGATATATATATATATATAATAAAATAGGGATATTGAATAAATAAATATAATATTGTATCTATTTTGTATGACTAAAATATTATTGTGTTTGAAATACGTAATTTGAAACTATATATACTATATATATCCATGATTTAAAACTTCTTCCAGTGTGTGTGTGTGTGATATTTATCATGTCCAAGTTTATTTCTCAAAGGCGCCAGTATCGCTCTCCCACGCATTGATGAGACACTCTACCCTATAATTAATTAATACTTAATGCATGCAAGACTTAGCATTTTGCTCAATGGAGTCTTATCTATTAAATAAAGATATGTGAAGTGAAGAGGTGATTGGCATCGTTGCACCTTCAATCCTTTCATTGTCGGGATTGTTAGAGGGTGAGTATAAAAATATAAGAAAAATTACGAAGGTCATCATCATTGGTTGAATAGTAATAATGATGCAATAAAGCATCTCTTTACAAGGTCAATACAAATTGTTTTTCTCATGGTCCTGCATCTATGCACTTGCTTGTCTTGTCTTTTGATGATCTCAAAAACGATATGAGGAAGAAATGGCAGAGGGTAAGCGGCTGCACTATAGAATACTTGATGTACTCCACTCAAAAACCTACACCATGTATTTGGACCAGGGGCGGAGTGGCCAGCAGGAGTACCGGGACTATTCCCGGGGGCCGCTGGCCTCAAGAAACATAAACGGCCGTTGACAGCCTCCAAATGGCATATCTGGGCCTGTATAAGGCCGGGAAGGGCATAATTGTACCGGTGGATAAATTCTTCCCACCGTTCCTGATTTGGACCATTATTTCCGTTCGTCTTTATCTATCTGAGTTCATTTCGTATTGGACCTCCTATATATCAATTCCACCTTAAAACCCCATTCGGTAGACACCTAATCACTATTAAATATTCAATGTAAGGACAGAGTTTGTATTCTTTCTGTACTCTCTGGATATTGACCCTTCTAGATCCTCTTTGTCACACAGTAAAAAAATATTTATATAATTTAATTGTTGAAAGCGTATAAAAAAGGCGGTTTACTGTAATTTCATCGCACTTAAATTCGTCGTAGTCCATTTTATAGCCGTTTTTTTTTGCCGTGGGTATTTACTTCGCTTGCTCTTTTAGAGACAGTTCCTCGTTCTTCTTTTTCTCGTGGGTATTATGTCGGAAAGCTTGTGAAAGTGAAGCATTTACTGGACACCAATAAGGCGTAGTAGGGATGCGGCATTTTGTTTCTTTTTCTTCCTATTTTCGTTTAAATATAGCAATTTAATCCTATATGAATTTATTAGCGGGGGATTATCGCTTATTGTAATATATAATAACCTTTGTTTTTTATTAAATCGTTTTTCAAAAGAATAATTGATGATTAACCCCCCAAAAAGTAGGTCGTTTTTTTGTTCGCCATTTCTTCCTCATATCATTTTTGAGATCACCTTCCCATGTTTAGAGCCATTTTTTCCGTGTGTCAATTATTTTCCTTATCTATCTTAGGTCCTAATTTCTTGGGCCATTTTTTTCCTCCACCAATTATTCCTAATTATTTTAGAGCACCTCGTATATCTCCGTATAAGACACCTCTGTAAGGCATATCTGGCGTTATATCAGCCACATTCAATCATCACCAGAGCTCAAGGCTTTGTAGTTGTTGTTCTTTTCAAGCGTGGGTGTTTGAGTAATGAGGGGCATTTTACTCCCCTCCTCTCTCAATAGAATGCAAAAACGGCACTATTTTTGTTCGTGAATATTTTAAAAACAGTTTTAAATGTGTCTCTTCTAATTCATTAAAAGAGATGGCTATCCCATTGAAATCAGTATATTGTTTCAAATAAAGTGGCTCGTTAATGATTTTCAAAACTTGTTAAATAGCCTTGCTTATTTTTTTTGCCTATATGGTCCGACAGAATTGCAGTATCATCCGATAGGATATAAATAAGTATACTAGCGTGTAAATTAGTCACTCGAATCTAGGATCTCTTATCAATGAGGTAGACCAAAAATGACCATCCCCTCTCGTGAGTATTCGAACCTGAGCCCCCGACATATAGAGTTAAAATACGTCTTAAAACACACTGCTATCGCACTCCCTTACTTCAGTTTTTTGATGACGTCATTTAGAATTAGTCATTTTGATGACGTTTCTTTTTAAAAGGATATTTTTCCCATGAAAAATAAATTATTTTTTTTGGCGCCAAAAAACGAACGATAGGCATTTTATATAGTCGTTCGTCGTTCGCAGACGACAAACGATTACAATGAACGACAAATCAACAAGTCTGATAAATAGCCATAAATTAGTAAAATCGCCATGATCTTTAAGTCCTCAGATGATTTCTCTGCATATATATTATGATTTGGCTTGAGCTTATATGATAATGACGTTGACTTTCATTTTCTTTTCTCCGCTCTAATCAGGGTATGTAAAAAACCCAAAATTTTGAAAAAAACCCGAAAAAAACCCGGGTTTACCATGGGTTTTTCGAAATTCGGGTTTTTTATTACATCATTAATTAGCTAATAGCTAATTAATGGTGTAATGAAAAACCCGAATTTCGACAAAACCCACGGTAAAACCGGGTTTTTTCGGTTTTTTCAAAATTTTGGTTTTTTACATACCCTGGCTCTAATGGATTCCAAATTATTTTCTTCCAATCTCCGCTCCCTTTATCTTTTCTTTACCGAAAGAAATTAAAATTTTCGTGCAGCGAAATGGTGCTCCGGAAGATGTGATTCGTTGTTTCGCGTATTCGTTGCAGAGGCAACACATTCTTATCTGCCCTTGGAATACTTGAATGGACCATAAGTTTGATTAAATTTCGTTAACCATATTTTCAAGAGGATTTTGTTATATGGAGTATCTGAATTAAAATAAGCCTTGAATTGCCTATATTGGGAGTATAATTTTTTTTTTGCCTTAATTTATTATTATTATCTGTCGTTGTACCCTGCATATAAAAAAGTGAAATTTCATTATTGACGCTTGATGAAGGGGACAGTTGATCTAATTAAGCCAAAACAGGTTTGAGAAATGTTTGCACAAACTCTTTTTTTAAATGAATATATATATATAGATATTTGAATGGCAAACTTTTCTTTGTGGAAGATAAACTATATGGGTGATATAACCAAAGTAAGTCCACTTAAATATATATATATATATATAAATATATTCTATTATATATATTATATATATATATATAAAACTATCATACAGCAATAATTTTTTGTTGCTTGTGATGTATTGGCGTCTCCTGGATAAAAGCTCCCTGTATTTTTTTCGCCATTCGATCACCTCTAATGTCCTCGTTCGAAATACTATTTCAAATTGCAAGGGTTTCAAACTATTTTATATGTTTGATGTACATCCAAAATTAAAAGCAAATATTAAAATTTGAAATAGTTGTCCTATAATAATACCCTAAAAAATATTATTCATAAGCATTATTATCTCGTTCAATGTACATTAAAACTAAATATAATTAGTTGCAATCATACCTACATTTTCTCCAAATTGTTTGAAAATAATATTTATATTGAGGAATTGAAGGCGATCGAATGGGAGAAAAAAAAAATAAAAAGTTTACTGCATAATTTGGTTTCCTTTTAGGAGATCCTTCCCATATTCGATTTCGTTAAACTTTCACAACATGTTCTCTAATGCACTAGGTAAAATCCTAGGGGGGGGTGGGGATGGGGGGGGGGGCAAACTTCAAATATTTCAAAAAAAAAAAAAAAAATTAAGAATCACCCAATCTATATATAAAGGGTGATTCACTTAAATTGATACTCACATATTACAAACTACAATCTTTATATTAAATTTTACACAAATATTTTTAAAAAAAATGATTTTACAATGTGTAATTTACAAAATGTATTTCAATCAATTCCACATATCCTCCTTTGGACTTCACTACAGCTTGAACCTCCTCACGGTGGAGGCAACATAGGCAGGAATCTTTAACTTTAAAACTTTAAAAAATCACAATAGTACCCTCTTTTTCTTTTTCCTTCTTGAAACTATAAAGACCCCTAGTAGGAGCTGTTATTAAAAAAGGGTTGTTGAGTCAGCACTTATGTTCATTTATTGGAACTAAATATTATGTGACGAAAATTTGCAAAAAATAACAAAGTCATAAATTGATCATAGCTAAATTTGGTAAACTATTTTTTTAAAATAAGTAATAACAAAAAAGTTTTGCTCATAACGAAACCTTTGAACCCAGTGACGTCGATTTCTAACAATGTTAGAAATTTTAAATTAGATATTCGTTTCAACATCAAAAATGAACCAGATCGGCGCGGGTATATGTAAAGAACTATAAAAGTGGTTTTATTTTGGTGAGTCTATATATATATTATATATATATTTGCAAGTAGGTTTGATAGAAGCATAACCTGTTTTCGTATTTTTTTTGTTGAATATTTTGCCATTTTGCAAGTATTTTTTCACCCATTTGATTCGATAAATTGCAGTATCCGACTAGATATAAGTTAGCATTAGAGGATTAAAATTAGTATTTCGAATCTTGGATAATTAGTAGTTTTTTTCTTCAAGATTTTTGGGCTTAAAAGCTCTTTTTTACAGCCTCCTCCTGACCAAAATAGTTGTTTTATATATATGTAAAACAGGCTAAGACTCTTCTATGATTGAGATGCACTTATATATCATATTTATTGCTATAATATTCCAGTTCTACAATACTGGTAAAAACGGGTCTCTAACAAACATTATGTAATCATTGGCCTAGGCCACCTTGTAGATCAATATTAGCATTCATTATTTGGCATGCTGTTGTTGCCTTATTAAGCAGTTCCGTGGAGTTCCAACGTTGTTGCCTCTATAATAGTATAATGATCATTTAAGTGGTTTTAGTTTGATTATTTTGTTTATAAAGGCTGTATTTAAACACTTGGTTTGAGCCTAAAAAATTCTACACACTTCAAAAAAGATCATT
>CP045910.1:2206561-2228753 GCA_013387185.1 Caligus rogercresseyi
GAAACTTTTAAAACAAGATAATGATCTGTAGAATTTTTACGTTTGTGTGTTTTGAGCTTAAATATGGTTTTGTTTTGACATTATTTTGAATATTTCGTAGTTGTATTCTATGTTTTGAAAGGCGACTCAGGCGAGAAATAATTTAAACTACAAAGTCTTTTGATGTTTCGTACATAGTTACTGACCCTACGGATGGCTTGGAACCAGGGACATTTAATCTAAATTAAATTGCTTTTTACCGTGGACGATTTTTCGCAAATGGACTTTTTAAAAAATTGAAGAATAATACATATATAAATTAATAAACAGAAATAAATCACTAAAATACGTCGAAACTTCGTCAAGTCAAATTTTTTAAAATGTAAAACGTTGTCCATAGTAACTTAGTTAGTTTACTGTACCGGCACGCGCGGTGATACTACAGAAGATGTCATCGAACACCTTTACAAGCATAAGAAATCCGGTAAATCCGACTGATGAAGTTAGTGTATCGGCTCACTAGACGACAGGGTATGTAAAAAACCCAAATTTGAAAAAAACCCGAAAAAAACCTGTAAAAAACCCGGGTTTTAACCGTGGGTTTTTTCGAAGTTCGGGTTTTTCATTACAACATTAATTAGCTAATGGCTAATTAATGGAGTAATGAAAAACCCGAATTTCGAAAAACCCACGGTAAAACCCGGTTTTTAACCGTGGGGTTTTCAAAATTTTGGGTTTTTACATACCCTGCTGGACGAGCCACCTCTTGTGCATCCGAAGCTACAGCAGTGGAATTCCTTATAGGGTATTTTCATTAATTATCCTGTCGTAGTTGAGACGTTTACTTTCACTCTAGCCGATCGGCAAAGTTAGATATTTGTTTCTACAATACGCTCCATAAACCAAGATGAACAAATGATTTATAAAAAAACGTCGTCACTTTTTGGCGAATAATATAACACTTTTGTGACTTATTTACCCTTATTTTACAATATATTTCATAAAAGAGTTTAATAATTGAACACTGAATTAAACGCCAATATAACGATTGAATGCTGTATGGAATGCCAAAAAAGCTGAACGCTCACAAGCTTGGGTTATATGTATTTATGTCTGTGGGTGGAGATAGCAGAAATGTATTTTCGTAGACTCACGAATAAATTTATAAAAATAAAAATCCTTTCAAAAACTGAATAATGAATGAGAAAAATAAATATTTATTTGATTTGTTTAATGGCTGTGGGAAAATATTAAAAAAAGAAGGCTATAGGATCTAAAACCCAATATATACTATTTTGTCTGTTGCTTCTTAACTGTGGAAAGGCTCGTCGGAGCCCCGCAGGGAACACAGACTTGCTGATTGGCTGGTAGGAGAAGAAATCAGAGGGGCATCGAGTATGTAGTCTGAGACTCTTATTGACGATCGTCGATATTTGTTTAGAATATTCCTTGGATGTATGGAGCTTTAATTTTTGTTTGATAGTTTTTGTGGAATCTATATAATAATTCACCAATCTCTCTCCGTTTGTATGTCCGCACGCTATCTCCTCCCACATTTATGGTCAGATTTGAACTTTGAAGGTACCTATGGAATCCTTGGGTCAAGATAGACCTAATAAAACTATTTGCAAAGTGATGGGACCAGAAATGAAAAAAAATTCAGACCTTTTTCTGATTTTACTACCTACTTTTCGAGATAAAGAGAGGAAAAAGAAAAAGAAAAGGAGGAGGAGGAGTTAGAGAATAGAAAAAGAAAAAGCATCTCATGTGACTTAAACATATTCTTTGTACAAAGTCAACTTTTTATGAGGAATGTTTGTACAAACAGAAAATTATTTTCTCTCTCCTCTCTTATATTCTTAAGGTTTGTTTCACTCACAAACTAGCTCCAAAACCTACCCATACCCGAAGGGCGAACATATGGGCGCCGTAGCACCCAGATATGCGAGTGAACATAATGTTTTAGATACTATTAATTGGAGAGAAATAATAATTTATAAATCATCCAATTACATGTTCAATATGACGAAATATACAATAAGTACCTAAAATAATGTACTTTTCAAAATTGCTTTCTTATTCTGTGGATGAATCACATAGGATAAGGCAAGGGTAAATATAATTGATGTTGTGTATGAAGCTTTTAACCACAACTGCTTGCCACTGGCAGAAATGTAATGTGGTATAAGGAGAAGACTAACTATTATATTTCTCATTTTCTTCATAAAAACTTTATTAGAGAGCAGATGTTAAGCCTCAAGTAATGAATTAAATGTTTGTGTTTACTTAAACTACTTTGTTTTGCTTAATAAAATGTAATTACTTAATAACATGTTCCATAAATATAGTTGCAGTATAAATTAAACAGTAATTAAGAAGTTTCTTTTTAATTCCAGAGTTGAAAATGAGTTCTTCTAGAAGATGTTGCAGATATGAACCGGATGTCTTTTGTTACATCTGTGGACAGTATATGATGGCACAACAAAAGAGGAATATTACAGACTTTGTCAAGAGGGCGTACAAAGCATACTTCGATATGAAACTTGGTGACCAAGACAAGTCTTGGGCCCCACATATGGTGTGCAAAACCTGTGTAGAAAGTCTCCGCGGTTGGACCAACGGTAAGCTGAAGTTGAAGTTTGCTGTACCAATGGTGTGGAGAGAGCCCAAGAATCATTTTGATGACTGCTACTTCTGTCTCAATGACATGACGGGGTTTAACAAGCACAAGAAAGCAAATTGGCAGTATCCGAGCCTGGATTCTGCTATCCGTCCTGTTGCGCACTCTGAGGATGTACCTGTGCCTGTTTTCACCAGTTTGCCTGAAATCGATGAAACCGAAGAGATTCCAGCTGATCTTTCAATATCAAGTGATGATAGCTGTGTTGACTATGAAGAACCCTCAAATGGCCCTCAGCTTTTCAATCAATCTGAACTTAATGACCTAGTGCGAGACCTTTGTTTGTCGAAGGAGCAGTCTGAAGTTCTTGCATCACGACTCCAAGAGAAAAACATTCTTGATTCTGGCACAAAAGTAACATACTATAGGACAAGGGAAGGCAGCTTGCTTCGTTTCTTTTCTAAAGAAGACGACCTGGTCTTTTGTAATGACGTTTCTGCACTTCTTAACTGCATGGGGATCTCATCATATGACCCAGCAGATTGGCGTCTCTTCATAGATAGCTCGAAAGCAAGTCTAAAATTGTACTTATGCACAATGGCAATAAGTTTGCTCCTGTACCAATTGGCCATTCTACCAAGATGAAAGAAGAGTATATGCTATCAAATTTGTTTTTGAAAAGATGAATTACAACACTCATAAATGGCTGATTTGTGTGGACTTGAAAATGGTCAATTTTCTGCTTGGTCAGCAAAGTGGGTACACAAAGTATCCCTGCTTTCTTTGTTTGTGGGATAGCAGAGCAAGAATCCAGCACTGGAGAAGGAAGAACTGGCCAGAACGAGAAAGTCTCGAAGCCAACGTCATCAATGAGCCTTTGGTACCCAGGGATAGAATCATCTTCCCTCCATTGCACATAAAACTAGGGATCATGAAGCAGTTTGTTAAGGCGTTGAACAAGGATGGGGATTGCTTCAAGTACATATGCAGGCAATTTCCAGGTCTTTCTATCGAAAAAACTAAAGGTGGCATCTTCGATGGACCTCAGATTCGAACGCTCATGAGGGATTCTGACTTCACTAATCATATGAACACGGTTGAGTTAAATGCTTGGGTGTCCTTCACAGATGTAGTGACAAACTTTTTGGGAAATCACAAAGCTGACAATTACAAGCAATTGGTCCATAAGATGCTTACTGCATACGGAAAACTAGGGGCAAATATTAGCATTAAAGTTCATTTCTTGTTTAGCCACCTCGACAGATTTCCTGGTAATCTTGGTGATTACAGTGAGGAGCAGGGATAGAGATTCCATCAAGACATCAAAACAATGGAAGAGAGGTATCAAGGCAAATGGGATGTGCACATGATGGCAGACTACTGCTGGAACCTTTTGAGAGACTGCCCAAAAGTTGCTCACAAGCGAAAATTGTATAAACGTCAATTTTTGTTTTGTGTGTTCATTGTAACTAAGAATCTATTGTATAATGCTTTGCATTCATTTATGATATATAACTGATTATGTAAATGTTTTTTTTTCACTTGGAGAATTAAAATTCGGCAAATTTTTAGCAATTTTTTTGTATATCCTCGAAATCTATGAAAAGTGTTCAGTTTTTTTTTTTTTTAGTTTATTGCTACACATCATATATACATATATTCAGTACGGGCACATGTTAATTTTACAAAAACTTATGGTGCCCTCGCAATAGGGTCTCTCCTATTGCAGTCCGTCTTGATTGATGTACATTGAAGTGTTCAGTTATAGGATAAATGAAATGATGTTATATCTAACTTAACTTGTTAGATTGAGATTTTACACTGTCTTGTGGTTTAAGATTATCATAAAAATCAATATCTGACATTTATGCACTATTTAGCCGTTTTTTGTACGTTTAGCTATGGTCGCGAATGGGTGATTTCAGACAAACGACCCCCCTGTGATATCTCAAAAACTAGAGCCAATTTGAAAAATCTAATGTCAGATTCGGATTCAACGCCCTTGAAAACCCCAGAAACCAGTCTTACTTTGCCTGCCAAAAATATTGTGTCGACCAGTGTATTTTAGAGTGCAGAAGCAACGGTTGGTAGCGTTGAATACAGGGGCATTTGTTATACTCTTCATTGTTATGGAACAAATATTTTATGATGAAAAAGAGGAGAGTGAATTGACATCATTTCATGGAGCAAACATAGTTTAAATATATGATATATCAATGTCTCTTTTGTGTTATTTCTGCCACTGGCTCCACCCCAGCCATTGGGGCATCCACATGCCCCAAATTTCAGTGTATCCAATCGCTACTTCGGCACTTATATTCTCTATGGTCCAAACACAAGAATGATTTGTCTGGAATAAATAAATCTGGTGCAATTGCAAAACGCCAATCAACAAACATTTATGGTGGGAAACGATTCAATAAATATGAACTTTGACTTTTTTTTAATATTATATATATATATATATATATATATATAGTTAGTTAGTTAGTTAGTAAGTTAGAATTTATTGCCGATTACATTAGCACATACAAACAATAGACACTAAGGTAAAGAACACAACCACACAATGGGGTATCTGTGTTACAACAGCAAAATGAATTCCTTCTTAAATACTGAAATTATTTACAATAATATTTTTCATTTTTTTGCATTTAATTTTTTTTAGAATTTGGATGTCCGCGTCTTCTTCTTGAGACATTTCATGCCTTTCAAGGGACAGAGCAGGGCATCTGTTGATCAGGTGGTCTGCAGTCTGTGGCTCTTCCTTGCAAAGATCACAGGTTGCACTTGTTTTCTTCCATTAGCTTAGGTGGGAGAGAAATGGTCCTTGTCCTGTGTAGGCTTGAATAAGTTGTTTCAGGTCTTCACGGTGAAGTTTGACAACCTTTGATCTTGGTTTTTTTACATAAGATGTGTGTGTTTCATGTGAAGACTATCTTTATATCGTTCACACCATCGTTTATAAAAATAATCATTTATTTTTTCTTGATATAACTTGGGGGCACACCAACAAACTTTCGGTTGTTGCTTTGTGCGCCACTTTTTGCAAGGTAGTCTGCAAATTCATTTCCTGTGATGTCATTGTGTCCTCTGCACCATTCAATATATATGTTTTCTTCGTTCTTTCCTCTGCATATGATTTTTCACACTCCCTGACTTCAGCACTTGAGGTAAGTGGATTGAGAAGAGCAGCAATTGCGGATTGGGAATCAGATCGAATTAAAACTTTTTTCCATGTTTTTCCAATTTTCTGAGATCTTCGACTGCTTGCTTGATGGCAAAAACCTCAGCTTGAAATACTGATGTTTCTCTATTCAAAGATACCATTGAGTGACGAATGCAGAGATCACCAATAGTGATTGCCCATCCAGCACCAGTATTACCCTTTTCATCTTTGGATCCATCAGTGTAAATTATCATATCAGGATTTTCAATTGGAGAATTGTCCATCTTAATAAGGTTGCCTTTTATATTGTCACTTTGTTGATTAATTTTCGCTACTTAAGTATTTTATCGCAGGAGAAGCGGTGACCACGGCATTTTGGAAGGTTGCCAATACCATCCCAGGTATCTTTTAAGAAATGCCTAGTTCTCCATCGTGATTTTGTTGCTTGTCCTTATATGGAAAGGTCAAGGGGAATTATGCCAAGAACAGATTTTATTCCGGCTGTTGGAGTTGATATTTGCGTGTGGCACAATTGATAAAAGTGATTTCCTGTGTATGGAGTTTAGTATCTTTATGGTACTTTTCTTGTTATTAATGGAATGGCCCCATATTAAGCATCCATAGGATATAATTGGTCTGACCATTGCTTCATATAGCCACAGAACTTTGTCAGACGTTAAGCCCCATTTCTGTCCTATGACTGCCTTAGCCATATTCCATAGTCGACTACATTTGGCAGCTTTTTCTTTCAGGTGACCCGTCCAAGTAAGTCCTTGGTCAAATAAAATGCCCAAGTACCTCATTTGCGTTGAGAACACCATTTCTTTACCATCCATTTTAATCGTGGAAAATGTTTGGATTTCAACTTGTAGGCTTTTGAGAAAACAATTGCATTGGATTTTAGTACCATTAAAGGTTATACCATTGTTTTCCCCCAGTCTAGAACTGTATTTATTACTGATTGCATTATATTGATAAGAGTATGAGGATGATTTCGTTTGCTAATAAGATGATATCATCCGCGTAACCTACTGCCTTGATGGGTCCTGTTTTAAATTTGGTCAGAAGGGTATCCATGATCATGTTCCATATAATGGGTGAAAGTACACCTCCTTGTGGACTACCACGCGTTGGCCTGATGCATATCTGCTGTCCTTTAAGATCCGTTTTGATTTTCCGATTGTTGAGAAGATATCTATACCATGATATAATACTATTAGGTACTCCTAGTTTTTCCATAGCATTGTTTGCTGATTGGTATTGGATGTAATGAAATGCACCAGTGCAATCAAAGCTGACTGCTAGTGTATATTGTTGTTGAAATATAGCATTTTCGATGGTATCCGTTACCTGTGACTAAAGAAGTTGTCATTTTACATCTTGATGAGACCCCTTTTCTCTTGGCGAGATGGTAACCATGGAACTGGATTCTACATTGCTGAAGCTTGTGGAGATGCAGATGACACTACTGTCCACTATGGAAAGGAAGGCACTTTGCCAACTGCAAGTCATTGCTGTGGTTGGCTCTGAGGTCAGAATGTGACCTCATCTTCTTGGAGGATGGGCAGAGGCTCAATTCCTTCACATATGTGGAGTTTTGAGAAGAAAAGTTTCCCGGGGCAAGAGCAACATATGGAGAATCTGGTGGCTTCAACATGATGGTGCAAGTTGTCATACATCTAAGTTTACCCAGCAATTCTTAAGAACTGTGGCACCTGGATTTTTCCTAAGGAGGCATGGCCTCCTCACAGCCCAGATGCCGCACCTATGGACTACGCCATATTTGGGCGTTTAAAGAGCTCCCTTAGTGGGACTCATTTAAGTCCAAACACCATCTTAAACGGCCATCATGGATGCCTGAGCCATTTGGACCAGACCTTCATTTCCAAGAGCTGCCGGAAGTTCAGTCAATTGGAACGTATTATTGAACATGATGGAGGATGGATAGAATAAAATATTTATATCCCTTCATTATCTTGAAAATGAATAATAATAAAAATTATTTGAACAAACCTTTCTCAAGTTATGGACATTGATATTATTAAAATTGATGTCTCGTCTTAAGCGGCCCACCCTGTATATATATATATATATATATATATATATATATATATATATATATTAGGGGGTATTATAGAAACCTAATATTAATAAATCAAAATGTCACACCCCCGAAATTTGCGTCATCAAAGAACTAAATGATCGTAGAAAAATGGATTTTGGTTTGACCCCCCCTTACTCCTCCCAAATTGCGTTCAAAGGTTCCGTTATGAATCAAAACTTTTTTGTTATTACTTATTTTGAAAAAAATTAGTTTTACAAAATTTAGCTATGATCAATTGTGACTGTGTTATTTTTGCAAATTTTCGTCAAATAATATTTAGGGCCAATAAATGAACATAAGTACTGACGCACCAACCATTTTTTAAATAACAGCTCCTTCTAGGGTTCTTTTATAGTTTTAAGAATGCAAAATAGTAAGAAAGTACTCATGTTGATGTTTTTAAGTATTTTTAAATACATTTATTTTTCACATCTTAATTTTCATACTGTATATTTGACACATAACATTACCTTGTATAATTTTTCTTTGTTTTATTTGTAGGGTTGATAATATATGTATATCTATGACGTGATAATATAGGTACATAAACTTTTGCAGATGCCTCCGTTACTAGTTTTACAGCTCTTTCAACTGACTATGAGTGGCAAGGATAATAATTATTAATTTTTAAAGGATGTTCTTTTGCTTTTATAAGATCTTCCTCAGGCACAATTGGAGGAACAGACAAATTTATATTTGACCAGTCGATAAAATTTTAAAAAAAAGTAGAATTAAAGTTGATAGTGTTGGGTAGTTGAAAATTTCTTTGTCTTTTAATATTATTTTTTGCAAACAAAACTTTTTCCAGGGCATTTTTTTTTGTTTCCATTTATTTATCGGTTAGGCCTACTAGCAAAATATTTTCAGCGTGGGCAAAAAAAGCGTTTCTCTTGAGTACACTTTCTATGGAAGGGGCTAAATTTTCATCAATCTCTTGTTATTAAGTTAGGCGAATTGGTAATGCTTTGAACCTTCAATGAAAAGAGGATTTAACTTGGTTTCAAACCATATAGGAGCGTAAAAATTTAGTATAAATTTTACAAGTTTTATGTGAGACTCACATGTAATTTTTGTGAAATATAGAATCTTAAAATCTGTTGGCTTTGGTAAGATTTTTGCCTCAAGTAATGCTCCGGGAGACCTGTAGCAAAAGCTTGAATTCGAAAAAAATTCCTTTTTGAATACCTAATGTAATTTCGTAAAATATTTTCATCTGAGCTTAAAGAATCTAGTAAACTTTGATTTAAGTATTTTACTTTTCATTCAACTATTTCAAAACTTTTTATTGAAGTAATCTATTTTCCTATGGGACCTTCATAAGTCCGAGGTCTTTTTGTGCGACATCTAATCTTCTTCTCTTAAAGTAACTCCTTCATTCGTAGAAGACAAAAGATCCACTGAAGTGGTCTTTTAAGACATAACTCGAGTGTTTTTATTACTCCCTACCATATTCTGACATTGGTGTTGCATCCAAAGTGTCAAGTCTTTAATGTTCTTCGACTACTGAAAGTAGTTATTTCGCTTGGTCTTCCGCTATGGCACTTTTTAGTAATACGTAATCAATGTATTCATGGTGGAGTTCTAAAATATTTTTCTAAGAAATAATAATTAAGTTTTTAAATAACAAGTTACCTTTAACAATAACTTCTTTTTATCAGTTGAAAAAAAAAATATTTTGTCATTATATTATTATCTGCAAAAGTGCCTGGAACACATACATAATTCCGACTGTGATTCACCTGTTCGGATAACCCCTTACGATAGGGAAACCTGCAAAGAAATATCTGAACGGAAAAACTCACTACTTGAGTTGAAGAAAAAAAGGAACATTTCTTATAACAGACTACATACCAATCTTAACAGGGGTGGCCTGTCTGTAATTTGTGAGTCTCGAATGTGGAAAGTTCAAAACTTTTATTGGATAAGGAAAATATGGTTGTCACGGGAACCCTGGGTCCTAATTTTGGAGAAATTTCTAAAAGAAAAGGATTTTTTTCCCAATGAGTATCCATGTGCAAGTTTTAAAAAGGTCCTTAAATGTCTTTCCCTTTACTCACCTAGGATGAATAAAATATGCGAGGCATCCAAAGAAGTTGCAGCAAAGTATGAACTTTCCTTGGGATGGGAAATTCCTGTAACCCAGCGTATTTGTCTCCCTGATATACACACAGTATCTGGCGACATAGCAGCTGATCTGTGTTGGTCACCCTCACTTATCGACAAGATGGCGGATAACAGATTTAAAACGATCCTCGGTAAAAATAAAATTATCCAGAGACCCTTAATACCATTCAAAATGAAAGTATCAACTGCTTCTACGGCTGACATAAGAAAAAGCTTTACAACAGATGCAATGAGCCCATTTAAAAATTACTTAAATAGAAGAAGTATCCAAAGAGAGGCACAAGATAGTGTCAAAGCGGTTAAAAACACGTATCTTTCCGCTCCGGAAAAATGGTTGAAATACCGTCTCCTTTCGGGAACTCTGGAGGTGAGAGACAAGTTCTTCCAAGGGCAGAGGAGTATGTGTCGCTTTTGCAAGGAAGGCCCCGAAACGACAGATCACATTTTTTGGAGTTGCACTTCGCTCCGAGAGATCCTTAACTCTGTCTCAGAAACTCTCAAGGAGAAATTCGGAGTAGAGATCGGAAGGGAAGACTTTTTAGCCTCCTACCGCGGAGAAGAAGAATCCAAAGTCAACGCCATCATCACAAAAGTACAACAAATTATATATGCGAAGAGATCGTCGGAGGACCCTGACGTAGCAACGATTTTACCTATTTTTAAGTTATATACCAAAGTTTTACAATCCTTTTAATTATTTTTACTAGTATTCTGCAATGTATTTTTAATTGTTGTACTTGTATATTTTGTTGTCTTTTTTTAATTGAAATTTTGTCTCACTATGAAATATAGTTACGCCTATTGGCCAAGAAAAAAAAAATTATCTGCAAAAGTTTATGTATATAATCAACGTCATAGATTTATATTCTCAACTATGTGAGGGAGTTACTGTATGAAAATTAAGATGTGAAAAGCAAACGTATTTAAAAAATAACTTAAAACATCAACATGAGTACCCTCTTTTTCTTTTTCCTTCTTGAAACTATAAAAGGGTATAAATTTGATATATAATATTAAGATTCTATAATTATATATAATATATAATATTATATATATATATATATATATATATATATATATATATATATATATATATATATATATATATGTATATATATATATATATATATATATATATATATATAATATATATATATATATATATATATATATATATATATATATAGTCAGACTCCTTTTTTGACATTTTTTTAGAAAAGAAATTTTTACCATGAAAATGAAAAATCTTTGTCTTTTTTTTGGCGCCCAAAACGAACGACGAACGATAATAAATTGTCCTTGTCGTTCGTCGTTAATCGTTCGCCAACAACAACAAATGAACGATAATAAACAAGTCTGATATATATATATATATAACCAGAGTAAAATAAGTAGAAATTTTAAATTAACATATAAGCCCATACTATAAATTGAGGCCCTGTTGACATGCATATTGCACATCATTCAAATTGACCATTAACGTGATTTTATGAGGACAATGACACTTCATTTGATATAGGTAAGGAGCCAAGACGCATAAATTACATTAGCCATTCATTTTATTATTCACATTAAATCATTTATTTTTCAGTTATGCATAAATATATAAGCAAAAATAAAAGGACGTAAAACAAAAATATACGAGGAGCGTTAGGAAAACATGGAGGACTCCATATAAGGTGATATCTCAGTTTCTTTTCTATACAACTAGGATATGAGTGAGGAAAATTGTCAAAATAGAAGAATGACAATATATTTCATATCCTAAAGTCTTAAAAGAGGAATTTGATAATAATTATGCGTTCATTTCATATTAACTCATTGCATTTAAGGTATATGATGGAGTTTCCTTGTGGATTAGTTGTTATTGATGAATTGTTCCTTTATCTGATCAACATTCTTATTAAATAATTATAATATTGACCTGAGTCATTATTTATTAACAGACACAAGTGGTCATTCATGGCCAGAGAGTGTGACGAAAGAAACATCAGTCACAACTACAGCATAAGGTTGGAGGAAGATCATCGCCGCCGCTTTTATCCTCTTTGACAACTGCAAGTCTTCTCTCTGCTGAAAGTATATATACTTGAAAAATACCTGTCTCGCTTACTCTTATAAATGGCTCATATCAAGCAAATCGATAACATGTCCACTCGCAAGCAGCTGACCACCAAGGCCGCCCCTGCCACGGGAGGCGTGAAGAAGCTCAATCGCTATATACCCTGGCTCTCCGTGAGATCCCTTGCTACCAGAGGAGCACCGAACTCCTCATCCGCAAACTGCATTTCCAGCGATTCGTCCGTGAAATCGACTTCAAAACGGACCTCTGCTTCCAGAGCTCTGCCGTCATGTCTCTCCAGGAGGCCTCCGAGGCTTACCTCGTGTGTCTCTTCCAGGACACCAAGCGTGTCACCATCATACCCAAGGACATCCACTTGCCTTACGAATCTGTGGAGAGCCTGCTTTTCTAAATCATCCTCCAACTCCTCATGAAAGATGATAAAGAAACTCAATAATATAAAATGCCTCTTGCTGTTGGTGACTCTTCTTTCCTGTTCTATCCCTATTATCAAAGTGATGATCCATTTATCGTCAGAGATGATGACGCAAGACAAACATTATTCCTATCCTTGAGCATAATGAGTTGTTTTATGAGTTGATGTAGTGCTGAAATTTGGGGTATTTGATATGCTCTCCCTTGTTAGAGAAAGACAGCGACAGAAAAAAGTAAAGTGAGAGTGAGACTTCATATATATATATATATACAATAAATCAACAAGTCTGATATATACCTATATATATATATATATATATATATATATGTATATATATATATAGGTATATATCAGACTTGTTGATTTATTGTTCATTTGTTGTCGTTCGCGAACGATGAACGACAAAGTTTTTGACGAACGATAAGGAAAATATTTATCTTTCTTCGTTCGTTTTAGGCGCCAAAAAAGACAAAGATTATTATCTTTCATGGGACAAATTTCCTTTATAAAAAACGTCATCACTTTTTTTCAGAAATTTATTTCTCAAAAAAAACGTTGTCAATTTTTTTTCAGAATGGCGAACGACAAAAAAAGTCGTCAATTTTTTTCAGAATGGCGAACGGCAAATGAACGATGAACGACGAACGATTCAATTTAAAATTAACCATGAACGACGAACGATTCAATTTAAAATTAACGATGAACGACGAACGATAACTTTTGGTGAACAACAAACGAACGACAATTTTTCGCGAACGTCAACAAGTCTGATATATATATATATATATCCATGAAAAAGGAGTGTGATGATGTCGTTGACCACCGACCAATTGCATGATAAACAATATATTTGAGCATCGCTCTCTCTTGTGCTAGTTCAACAATTAAGAACAAATAAATATCCTAATTTCGGCACAAATACACGTTCCTTCGGCACTCTATATTTTCTATGGCTTCTTCAACCCCCCCTCCCCCAATCAATCCGTATCCTCTCTTACACAAGCTCTTAAGTTGCAGCAAAGTCGGATGAAAGCTCCATCTAGTGAACATTCATTTATGCGTAAACGCACCCTGTACACGTTTCCTTGAACTCATCAAATTGGTCATGATAAAAAAGACATTTATCACGGAGGCAATAGAAAAAAAGATTAAGAAGCAACTAGCTCTATGATACATATTTTTTTAATCAACTTCCAGGATTTGCAAGATGGCAATGATTTGAACGATATTCCAGAATATTATTACTAATTGATTCATGATTCCTTAAAGTTTTTTGGCTGACAAGCTGTCATGGAATGAACATCATCATATTTTCCTCTTTGGACGGTGATTTTTATATTATTTTTAAACTTCATTTAGGCAATTTCTTATAAATCATGCATCAATAAGCACGTTAGTATATATTTCTAAATTCCAATCCATTTGATAGAAATTTAAAATAAGTATACCACGAATAATTTTCTTATAGAACGTGAAGTCACACGACCGCTTTGGGAAGAGAAAGCAATGGGAATATTCCATAAATATGACGTCATTTTACAAAAGATCCTTTATCAATATGTAATAAATTAGTTAACAAGAAAATATTTAGTTCTTTAAATAAAATGAGATAGACATGAAACTTCCATACTGAAAGCTTTATTACCTCCGCCGAAGGAGGTATTGTTCTCACTGGCGTTGGTTTGTTGGTTTTTTTTGTTTTTTGTTTGTTGGTTTGTTGGTTTTTTTGTTTGTTAGTTTGTTGGTTTGTGGTTGGTTTGTTTGTCAGCAAGATAACTCAAAAAGTACGGAACGGATTCGAATGAAACTTTGTGAAATTGTTGGAAATGCCAAAAGAAACAAGTGATTAAATTTTGGCATCTCTGAGTGCAGAATTAAGATGCAAACGAGCTAAATACTAATAAATATTTCAAGTTAGCCTACTCTGCCAATAGATGTCGCTGTGCTGTAAAATCGGGGGCCGGGAGTGTCTTCCTCTCGGAATTTCCGTCGAGGGGAACCCTCCCCCGTCCCTCTACGCCGCCCCAGTCGTGAAAAATCCGCCTCGGAAGGTTCATAAGGACCCGTGACGGCGGAGGTTTGCACTCTCTGAGTGTATATATGCTCTAGTTATAATTGTGGAAAATTATAAATATCCGCCCTAAATATTTAATTTGCAATAGAGTTCTGATAGTCGTTGTTTTGACAGTTTTTCCTTTATGTGTTGTTATAAGTGTGTTTCAATCAAATGAGATGAATAGAGTTGTACCGTGGTACAAACAAAAATGAGTCCCCATCATTAAAAATATGGGTATATTAGTCAATTTGGTAGTAGCTCATTAGCGGCATTCCTGGCGATAAGCTAAAGGTCATTTCGGATGTATAGCCAGAATAGCAACAATTTATATGATGCAGCCTCTGTTGATGCTTTGACGTGTGTGGAACGTCGCCTTGACCTAAACATTGTGGCGAATAAAGTGAAGATGGCCAATCCCCACCAAATATGCATAACAACTTATGGAGATTTTATGTATATATATAAATTAATAAACAATTTAGTATGAAATATTACAAAAAAGAAGAAGTCATCAACACACATAAATCAAAAACAATTAACAAAGAAAATATGCTCAAAACAATAAAATAGTGTAATAGAACAATAATAGAACTATAATAAATCAAATCTTTGTACAAATGTAAAATCGAATCAGGTCGGACATTGCATATTCGCAATGGATGGAAAGGATTTTACAGGGTCTTCAGGTGAAACTCCAACGCTTCTCCAAGTCCGTGGAATCCTGATGTCGAAGGCAGAATAGCGAACAACAGATTTTAAGTTATACCTCCGCCGAAGGAGGTATTGTTTTCACTGGCGTTTGTTGGTTTGTTAGTTTTGGTTTGTCAGCAGGATAACTCAAAAAGTACGAACCGGATTCGGAGGAAACCTTGTGGAGTTGTTGGAAGTGCCAAAAGGAAGAAGTGATTAAATTTGGCATCTCTGAGTGCAGAATTAAGATGCAAAATGAGCTAATACTACTAAATTTTTTCAAGTTAGCCTACTCTGCCAATAGATGTCGCTGTGCTGTGAAATGGGTGCGGGAGCGTCTTCCTCTCGGAATTTCACGTCCAGGAGAACCCTCCCCCGTCTCTCTTACGCCTCCCCAGTCGTGAAAAATCCGCCTCGGAAGGCTCATGACGGCGGAGGTTTGCACTCTCTGAGTGTATATAGCCTCTAGTTAAGAATGCGTAGATGGGATTTTGTACTTAGCTTAAGCCATAACTGATTATGGTATTGCATGTGTCTTAAATGCTGAATGACTTCTATTTGAATTGATGTGAAAATAATCGTTCATCGTCTAGTTGCCAAATTTGTAGCCGATACTTATACTCTTGCAAACAAAATAACATCCCCTCTCCTCCCTAACTCCATTATGGTAGCGTATAAAAGCCGTGGATGGGATGACATAATGTTGTAATAAATTTTAATATATCTGCAGAACAACTCAATTGAATGAACGAATTGTAGCATTGCTGTGATTTTGAGGACGAAATGTTGACAAGGTATCTACTCAATTCATAGATATATCTTATTGAATAACAATCATCTTGGGAAGTTTCCCATTTCCATACATCAGAAGTCCTAAACATGACCAACTAGAGGCATACATATATACACTCAGAGAGTGCAAACCTCCGCCGTCACGGGTCCTTATGAGCCTTCCGAGGCGGATTTTTCACGACTGGGGCGGCGTAGAGGGACGGGGGAGGGTTCCCCTCGACGGAAATTCCGAGAGGAAGACGCTTCCGGCACCCGATTTCACAGCACCAGCGACATCTATTGGCAGAGTAGGCTAACTTGAAATATTTATAGTATTTAGCTCATTTGGCATCTTAATTCTGCACTCAGAGATACCAAATTTAATCACTTGTTCCTTTTGCATTTCAACAAACCCCACAAGGTTTCATCCGAATCCGGTTCGTACTTTTTGAGTTATCCTGCTGACAAACAAACCAACGCCAGTGAAAACAATACCTAATTGGGCGGAGGTAACTAGTATATTTATATATCCTTTACAGACACTCTCGACCATATATATCTATATATATATTATATATCTATTCTCACCAAAAGGGGAGATAACAATATAAACCGCATTATCTTGAACTCATAAAAACTCTTACTTGCCATACATAAAGATTAAATGAATTAAGCTAAATATTGTCTCTAACGGCATTAAGCCTATTATCTTAAACAAAATTTAAATATAGTTACACCCTCACAACCCCATAATGACATATGAAATTCTTGGACGTTTCATTCGACGACATATGTTTAATTCAAAGCTTCTAATAACATTTTGAAATGTCATTTTTATACCATTTTATATATTCTTTAGATCACTATATGGTTCTGATAATGGTTTGTGTTATTTCTTTTTTAATTTAAAAACAAATTTTATTTACTTATAAAGACTACTTTTAGATTTTATATACAATTATGGTATGCCATAAAGAATGGCTAACTAACTATGAAAAACTCAGGAATTACGGCAAATTCATAAAAACATTTCTTAATTAGAAATTATTTATAATTCCTTCCGGATGTAATAACGTTGTGGCTATGTTACCTTAGCTTCTTGATTTGGTCGAACGACTCCTCTTTGCTTAACCTCTTCATTGCCCGCTACAGTAGTAGTGGCTTCCTCATGCCCAGCAAACTCATCGTTCCGGAGCAGATACTTCAACTTCTGTATCAAGAGACGATCACAAAGGTTCAGATCTGGGCAGTAAGGACTCTGCTGAACGGCTCCTCGTCCCTTTGTGCCACAATACCTTGTTTTTCTGCGACAACATGAGGACGGACGTTGTCACACGTCAAGAAACAATCCTTAATATGAATATTTTACTATTAAGGCTGTTAAAGCACTGCCCGATTGTCTTTATGAACATCCAGACCTGCTTCCGCTCCGCTGAGTCCAGGATTCGTCCGATAACAGGTGATAGTCCCCAGAGCGGATTTTCCATGGTCCCAGAACAAATCAAGATTTTCACTCCATTTAACAATAAAATCAAATGAAATACAATTTTTTTGCCTATATGGTTCGATAGAATTGTATCCGATAAGATAGAAATAAGCATTGTAGCATTAAAATTAGTCACTCGAACCTAGGATCTTATCAATGAGGTAGACAAAAATGACCATCCTCTCTCGGGATTCGAACCTGCGTCCCCAACATTGAGAGTTGAACATGCACGGCTATCGAGCTCCCTAAATGCAAAAAATAATTTATTATCACTCTATTTATTCGAAATTATCAATGCAAATTCACGCATATCTATAAAAGTAAATTTTATTCAGCAATGTCTAATTATGTTTTTCTTTGAAACAAAACTGTATAAAATAAATATGCTATAGGTATCTGTTGTTGTACTATATTAACCCTCTTTCAGATCAGAAAATTAAGATTTTTATAACCAAAAAAATAATTACTTTAAAGTGAAATAAGAAAGAATATGTTATAAGTCGCTGTCTAAGAAGAGTATAAAAAAGCCTTTATTTATACATAATTGAACAAACTATAAAAACAAATGTCATTCTTTTGACTGTTTTGGATTGTGTACGTTGTTTCTTATATTTTATTTCCTTGCTTCTCCTCAAGTACTCATGAAAGCTAAACAAATGCATTTTCATCATAAATGAAAAGTATAACTATTTTTATGATATATTTTTATTAATGCCTTGTACTGTTTTGAATGTGCAAAAGGACTAGACACTTCAATGGACTCCATGGGGGCTGGAGAATGAAGGATTCTAAAAAGAGTTTAGGAGTGTGAGAGGCTATTATTGAAGGCTGTAGTCAAAGCTCATGTTGTATGTGGATAGTGTTGTGTCGGTCCCAATTTATTTGGACCGATCTTTTAGGTCCTTAAGACTATCGGTCCTTGGAATGATCGGTCCTTGAGATTGTCTTTTGTCAGTCCTTTAATTTTCCATAAAATACGTTCTAATTACCTCCGCCGAAGGAGGTATTGTTTTCACTGGCGTTGGTTTGTTTGTTTGTCAGCAGGATAACTCAAAAAGTACTGAACGGATTCGAATGAAACTTTGTGAAGTTGTCGGAAATGTCAAAAGAAACAAGTGATTAAATTTTGGCATCTCTGAGTACAGAATTAAGATGCCAAATGAGCTAAATACTAATAAATATTTCAAGTTAGCCTACTCTGCCAATAGATGTCGCTGTGCTATGAAATTGGTGCCTGGAGTGTCTTCCTCTCGAAATTTCCGTCGAGGGGAACCCTCCCCCGTCCCTCTACGCCGCCCCAGTCGTGAAAAATCCACCTCGGAAGGTTCATAAGGACCCCGTGACGGCGGAGGTTTGCACTCTCTGAGTGTATATATGCCTCTAGTTTATAATATTATATGCCTATATTCTATTATAACTTGGCGTTAATTCAAAAGCAACAAAAGGGTTCAATAATATGTATATTAGACAATTTGGAAACACTTTTTTCTCCCAATAGTGGCTTTTCAGTATACAATTACTCATTAAAGTTTCATTAAAAATAATTCATTCACAACGCTTTCGTCTCAACCGCTATAGGCTATTTTTAGATATTGTCATTCAGCATCGACAATTTATTGTCATAGTAATAATAAACAATATTTAATACTTATTAATAACATAAGTTTAAAATGTTATATTTGTCATCAGCTCATTGAAGATGTTACTTCCTCATATTAAGGATTTTACTTTTAATAGCATTAAGAGATGTTGACAACATGACGTCATAAAGGAACTATTGTCTTTTTTTTAGGATTGACAAAAAGGACTGTAGGTTCATTGCACACACTGTATGTGAATATATACAAGTATTGTTCGACAATATTAAGAAGAGGCAATAAAGAAAAGACATGAAATAAATATTTAGTTGTCACGCCAAGGAATACTAGACACCTGGAAGGGAAACCTCATTTAACAAAAACTTTAAGCAAATTTTAATCATAATTTTTTTCGACGAAACATTAAAAAAATTATTCGCATTAAAATAAGAACAATATCCAGTGACGTAATCGATTTTATTATTTAAAAAGTTAAAAGGTATGAATAAAATACAACGACATACTGTTATACTTATCACATAATAGTAATGTGCGCTCAGTATAATTTCATAAACAAAAACGTTTATAATAGCCGGAGTTTAAACTAAGTACTCGCTCAAAAAGGACAAACCATTAATTAATTTTGCATTCAAATGCAATGCCATCCAAACCATTCCTACGTCTATATTCGGATTTTATTGCATTCTATATAGTTAGTTCACCTCCAGTAAGATTGCAAATACTTAATTGAGTAAAAGTACCACAACTTGAAATGGAAATGTCTTAGTTCATAATCTAAAATGAATATATATATTTATATATATATACATATATCCATTTAATAAACTTATACACTCAATTACAATCTTGACAAATATAAATATTCGAATTTAATAACAAAAAAGTTCTGCTGTTCAGCTTCTAGAATAAATTTTAACGACATGACGCTTTATAATAGCTGCCAAAAATTCATCACTAATTTTATTATCTGTAATAAAAAAATGCCACATCTTAGAAAAAACGCTTTGAAAATCATTTAACGTTATGAAACATTACTTCAACATTGGCCAGTATCTTCTAGCGGAATTTAAAAACGGAAGCGTGTACAATTTCTGAAACAGTCAACTCTGAAATAATGCTTACTGGGTTTTATATAATATAATAAGCTCATATAATTTAAAGAAACCCTTAACAGAGGCGCGGGAAGACATTTTTGGCAGGGGGTGCTGTTGGGGGGGGCGAACTTTTGAACGGGGATCTGGGGGCCCTCCCCCAGAAATGTTTTTTTATAGATGCAACTTCCTGCATTCTAATCAATTTTAGGGCATGGCAAATCCCATCTGACTCGCTCTTTCAGAATCTACCAAAGAGTTGGTACACACAACACAATCTTTCTGTAGCAATCAGAATCAATGGTAGCAACTCATGCACTCGCTCTTGCCAGCACTACCTACGGCACTGAAAATAGCAATTAAACACAAAGCACTCGGCGGTGCTGTACATGAAAATAGCATAACCCAATGACTTGCCAATTCCCCCTTTGTTGCGGAAGAGTTACTGCATTGCTTTTCAGTGCAGCTGATATTGAATAAAAATAAATACATTATCACAGTACTATTATTATTATTATAGACCTATTAGGCCTCTATTACAATGTGGCACACAGCACGCAGCCTTCATTTTGAGTGAACCAATAAACCACAGGCACACTGGTTTTATTGATTGACAGTTTAAGTGCAGACAAACTCCTTTATTGGAGTCAAATAGGTGGTTGTAAAATTAAAATAAAAACACATATCCCATATATCATGTTTAAAAAAATAGGCCTAAACAAACAATACATTCATCAATCATTAAGGTGTATTACTTCACGGTAGTTAAAAAAACATTAAAGAAACATTCAGGTAAGCATTCAAGTAAACATCATTTACTCACTCCAAACGTAGATTTGCGCTCTGGAGTGCGGTGGATAAATTCTCCAATTACATCCTGAAGATTTAAATCGTCCAAGATATCTTTGTGGACGTGGAGTAGGGCCATGTGGGTCAGTCTGCACTGACTGACCTTGCTGCGGAGCCAGGTTTTCAGGCGGCGCAGAGCTGAAAATGATCTTTCCGAGCATGCAGTTGACACAGGTAAACAGAGGCACAGATGGATAAGCTTCTCCACTTCTGAAAAGAGGCCTCTAGTTTGGGGATGAAGCGCTGCCATGAAGCACCCAGGTCGTTCACTGTGTGAAATGCTTGGTCCTTGGTCAGGCCAACAGCATTTTCAGTTGCAAGGCGATAGACTTAAAATCCTGCATTGGCAGCTGAGGGCACTGACATCATCACTGTCAGACACGAGGCCCTGGTAGAATCAGCAGCACCTTCTCTCTCCTTGCTCTGCTTGACATTCCTGCTTGGTCAAAACGGCGATCAAGCTCGGAATTCATCAGGTCCAACGACTTGAAAATTTCCGTCTCCATTTCGCCCTCTGTGCACAATCTGCTACATTCCTCCACGCGGCGCGTAGCCAGGAACGGTGTTCTGCAGACCCTAGATTCGTTAGGCCACTCTAGGCTGTGAGCAGCTGCGAATGCTTTGGCCTTCACAAATATTGTGTCCACAGTCTATCTCCCTCAGTGCACCTACAAGTATAATAACAAAGAATGTGTCATATATACAGTATTATTATTATAGCTTAGGCCAGGGATGTCAAACTCAGGCCAGAATGATTTATAAATACCATATCTTAGTAGGCCTATTTATTGGCCTATATTTTGTTTGGTCATAAAAACACAAATATAATTGTAGGCTTATACAATGAAGGAATGGATTCTTACTCATGCGCTCCTTGAGAACGAGGATGCACTCAAGTGAGCCGGACACACTCGCGTTGTCACACTGCAGACTCTTTGCCACTATCTCGCATGGCCAAACATCGTTCCCGCAAAGCCAGACCGTAGCTGTTCTGGCTTTCTGCGCTTGCTTCAGAGCCAAAAAAATTGCCGAGTCTCGCCACGAACAGTTCTGTCCTCCTGTAGAGTGCATAGGGTCTGGAGGAGCGGCCCGTAACCTGTAGCAGTCTGCTTATGCCCTGGTCCTCACCACCACCTGTGGGACACAGCATGCTAGGT
>CP045910.1:2228853-2247987 GCA_013387185.1 Caligus rogercresseyi
TATATATGAATTATTCAAGCAATTTGCATATTTGTAGCGTCAAATGTAAATTGTTTCTTCTTCAATGGTTCTTAGACAATCATTTAAATAATAAATTCTGTGAAGAGGAACTTTAGAGACATTTGGTCTTGAAGGAAATTCCTCAAAGCGTATCGAGAAACAACGGAAATCCTCCATAGCCACTGGACGATTATAATCTCAAATTGGCATATCTACATTTGCGTTCAACGCTGTTATTGAAAAAAATTAAATATTAGCCCTCACAGCAAAAAAAACCAAAACATTTGTAACGGATTCCATGATGTAGTTCTTAGACAAAAAAACCATTGAACTATTTGGAAAAATATTGTGTTGGTGACTCGATTTCGTGTTTCATTTATCGAACACCTATTTTTATTAGCAAACTATTTTTTCCTAATTGGTTCGATAGAATTACAGCTTCCGACAGGATATAAATAAGCCATTATAACATTAAAATTAGTCATTCGGACCTAGGATCTTATCAATGATGTAGACCAAAAATGACCATCCCCTCTTGGAAGTATTCGAAGGTGCTCCTCCAACATTGAGAGTTGAACACGCATAGCACTACATCTATCGCACCCCTTAATTACTAATTGATATAGAAAAAAATCACATAGAAAACATATATAAATAAACATTTAGTTTTAAATTAAATCTCTAAACAAAAATGTCAAAGCAATAAGCGTTGAAAAAATATAAATCATAAAGTAAAAGCAAAAAGACAGACAAAAAAAGGTTTTTTCTGTTATCAACTATAGTTCCAAAATCACCTAAACTATGTAAATACGTATGTCTTAAATAACAAACATGCCGATGTTAGAAGCACTAAAATGAATACAAAAGAAAAAGAAATTGAAATGATATATATATAAAAGACATAACAACAAAATAAAGTGGGAATTTATTACCAACATAGACCAAAGAATAGTCAGGATAAATCCCATCCTTAACATAAAAAGAGAACTAGGATAAAATATTATTAAATGGCTGATGACAAAAAAAATTACCCTAATAAAATATTTCAATAATCAACTAAATCATATAATACAAATTTTGTTCCTACAAAGTAGTTTTAGAATATATAAATCTTTCAAAACAGAAGAATTGATGCTAACAAAAAAATCAATATTTTTTCAATTTCTTATGAATTCGTCAAAATCCCCATTGCAAAGTCTTTTGGTCGATTGAAGGGGTAAAATTTGAACATGCTTTTGGATATTCGCATGAAGAGTAATCCATGTTTGAAATTTTAATGGCCAAATATTTTCCAGCTCAATTTTTTTTAGATCAATAACTTTTTTTAATGCGGATTCACAATATTAATTTGATTTCTTGACTTAGTTCGATAATTGTTATTTTAAACTATAATTTTAATGATATGTATCTATTGATATGTAAAAACTTTATATCAATAAAACATTTTTTAAGTTGAGGAATATAACAATTATATATTCAAATTTTAAGGCATGTTTAGTGTATTTCGACTCGGATTTAATTCATTTCCTATTTTTCATATAAATTTACACATGTTCAAATTAAATATATAAACCTTTTGTTCAAAACAAATTGCTTTATAATCGGAGCAGTATTTAAAAAAAGTAAAACAAACCTACTTTTCGTTTGTAAACATGTTTGAGTATAAATACTTTTCTATACAAATTTATACACTTTTTATAACATTTATTTTTTTAGAAATTCACTTTTAAAGTCTCTCAAAAAATATATATTTCCGATAATTTTAATTACTTAAGAATTTCAAAGTTAAATAACAGTTTTAAAAAACTAATGGTCATTTTGGTCTACCTCATTGATAAGATCCTAGGTTCGATAGACTAATTTAATGCTATAATGCTTATTTATATCCTATCGGATGCAATTCTATCGAGCCATATAGGCAAAAAAAAAAAAACTATTTTTTTTTAAATACTTCATTTTATAAATATGTTATTACAAAAAAAATTCAGGAAAGAACCCAAAGTGAATTACGTTTATTACAGTAATGTGTAAGAGATTTACACATAACATATATATGTAGCGTTTTACGTACATAAAACAACCACAATATGATGACCCGCTACACACATTTATATATATATAAGTAAACAAGTTATGTATAAATAATTAACTTAATATATTTTTTCATAAAATGTTATATAAGTACACTCGTTTTGTCGGGCAAAACTATACAAAACGGCTTACCTATCAAATAGCAGAGAAAGAACACGAGTGGTGTTGAAATGGACTTGACGAACATGATGACCAAATTATACTAAATTCCTAGGGAACTTTTTATTTAGTATTGCTTGATCCTCTTCTTATGTATAAAAATGACGCTTAATCCAACATACTAATAGAGAACACCAACACATCGAGAAAAAAGATTCAATGGTTCAACACCGAGTTCACGTTTTAATCAACAAACTTTAGTCAGTAAACAACATTCAAGAAAAAAAAAAAGAGTCACATTATCTAATTATATATGTACAAACGATACTTTTTTCACGGCATAGCGGCGCTCTCATCCCTTTGAAAGCGAAATATCTACTACTCCTGAGAATCCTTCTGCTCAAGATATATCTTTTTTTTTCAGCATCCAAGGAATAAAAATAAAAGTTGCAATATTTTTTTTTTGAATATATGTTACTCGGGTAGAAGAGAAAAAAAGAGCGTCGTCGTGTTTTGCTCCTTCCTCAGACTCAAGGTGTGCTGTGGGTACATAGCAGTAGCAGCTCCCAAGTCGTGCGCTCAAGATGATGAAGGGGGGGGGGGGGGGGGGAATAATAGAATGAAGACAAATAATATGTAATAGTTCCCAAGTAACTCGTTGAAATTTGAATGAGCAGTTAATAAATGAGTTTGTTAACTAATTGATTCATGGACAGGATTTACAAAGACAAAACGGGACTCCTTCCATGAACGTAACTATTAGGCATAACAAAAGGCTTCCAAACGCATCAATATATGTACATGATTTCTTCATTACACTTCTTAATTCTTCGTCTTCGTCCGATAGTGATGATCCATTTATCGGCAGATTGGAGCGAAGAAAACATACATTCTTCTTTCTTTATGAGTTTAACCCATAGAGAGAGCTCATTCCCTCCAATGGCAGAGAAACATCGTCGTTCAGCTGACTTTTGGACACAATGACGTATTTCTCTGAAGAGTCCATAGAGATATAGAGAGCCTATGCCCTCCAATAGCAGAGAAACATCGTCGTTCAGCTGACTTCTGGACACAGTGACGTATTCCTCTGAAGAATCCAATAAGCTCTCTATGTCTTTATATCTCTATGGTTTAACAAGAGTCACTTTATTCAATTAATAGACGGAATAGTTAGAGGAGTACATTCAAAGGACTCGCCAATGACGTCATGATCAGGCCCCATGAGAAGAGATTATTTTGTGTTTTTTTTCTAGGAGTAATTTCTGATAACTCAACAGCTGTGAGTAAAATGATACTGTTGAACACACATCAACCACTTTTTATTATGTTCTTTTACTTGCAATTTATCACATTTATCAAAAATAGCGAGGGCTTTATCCTTAATCGTGGATTAATGTTAATATCAAGCAGAGACTTCTTCCTTAAGCGTGATGGGCTGAAAGAAAATAAGCGTGAATAATGAAAAATCCTTTATATTACTCGCGAGGCTTGAAGTGTGGTCATCAAATCCGAAAGAAAATCCGCAGATATACAAAAAATTGTCTCATTTTCATGGGTCTCGATCCAAGTCATTTAAGAATCCTTTGAAATGACTCATCCAAATATTGATTGATAAGGCAACGTCTCAGTAAGAAGGGAAATAATAAAGTTGTATTAAGTTTGCATATATATAATCTCTATTCAAGTATTTCCTTCCCTTAAGTTCCCTGGAGTGTGATTTTTCTCAATCATTTAAATATTACCGCCCCCCAGAAATAAATATATATGAGTCTTACAAACGAATTGACGAAAGAATATATCAATTTCAATCGGATGAATGTACGAAGCATTTGAAATATTTACGGGTATTTAATATGGAAACACCAGATGGGTTTATAATGGACAACATATTTTTTCTCTTCTTACATTTCCCCCCTTTTTTCTATTTACCTTTGATTAAGTCATTGTTTGAAGATTCAAATCTCAGCAAGACCCACACTAACAGTTCTCTTCAAAAGAAAAAAAAACAACAACAAGATAGAAGTTTAAAAAAATATTGTGACAGAGTGAGATAACAATTATATTATCTAAATGGAACGACATCCGAGGGCAATTAGTTTCAAAACACACCTTTTTAATTACTTGCTTCATTGCCGTCCACAATAAGAATTTAAACTAATGAAATATATTTTAAAATTTGATATTAAAAGAGGAGCGTTGGTCCTTTTTCTTGAAAGAAATACTTTTTTAAATTGGCATTCCTTTATATCTGCTTTTAATTGTGAGATAATTGATTTAGATTGCCTTATTTCATTGAATTACCGTGATGTCATATGTAGAGTTCAGATACTGTTTCTATTAGAGCTGGAACTACTGATTGATAATGGATAGACCGGTTGACGGTAGATTTAAAAAATAGTATTTCCGTTTACATTGCATAGATATATGTAAATAAAAATACACATAAATCGGAAACGGTAGTACCGGCGGTATACTTTTACTTCAGTCAAAAAAAATCTACAGATTATGCACCCAACTATATGAATTTATAATAAGATATGAAAAAAACTTGATGTGGCATATTTGATCTCTTCTGCAGAAAATCTTTGCAAAGAGACGAAATCTTTTAAGAGCGAGCCGTATATCTGGCAACAGCTAATATATTAAAAATCGTAAGTGCGTTAGCTTGAAACATTCCTGTTTTTTGGAGAGCCGGCAATCCGGGCTTTGGCGTTCAATAAGGCTATAGCTTTAGAGTTGGTGAAACAACGTCCTTTTCTTTTCCTTTTTTGAAGTCCAAAAACAACTGCTATATATATATATATATATATATATATATATATATATATATATATATATATATATATATATAAAGGTTTCACCATATATTATATCCAAATCATAGCAATGTTGAGATAATTTAATGCTGATTGAATAAACTTGAAAAGTTGACTTGTGAATATTCTCCAGTCATTGATTCCAACTAAGCCTTCTGACTTATTCCTTGCCACCATGTTTGCCTTGCCTCTAGATTTCATCGTTAGAATTCGTAAACACCATTTTTATCATTTAAGGCAGAAGTATTTACTCCTATGACGTATTCATTTATTTGCCGTGACGTCAGAAATGTAGAGACTCATTGTTGGGCCAAGTTATTGTTCAGTTGAAGAGGTAAACTACTGCATTTTGTATTTCATTATATGACATTGATATGAGAGAGGTGAACGACATTTATTTTATTTTTATTATTATATTGATCATAATATACACGTTACTTCGGCACTATATATTCACTATTCACAAACAAATATCAACATAACAACTGGACGAGGACTCTTTGTATGTCCTTAAATACCAGTTTGTCTCCTAGAGTAATCATTAGTCTGAACCAAAGACAGTTTGTTCATTATATGAATAAAATTATCCAACTTATTATTATAAACTAAGATACAGTAAGCTTTCAATTTCACCTCATTTAAAGTATCCTAGGTCTCAATAACGGACTACTCATCACGTCACCTTTGGGCACAATTGTAAAGGTTCAAAGAGTATCATTTTGTTAACCTCTATTTGGATAGCGCCAATATTTAATAAAATTCAATTACAAGTTTATTTACTCGAATCCAATCTCAGCTTCGTCGAAAAAAAATAGATCATTAAAATATATGGCCGAATATCAACGTTGACGAATATTTATATATATATATATATCAGCTTGTCGAAAAAAATAGAATATCATATAAATATATGGCAGAATATGTTGACTAAAACAATTAGACAGATATTATATATATATATATATATATATATATATATATATATATATATATATATATATATATATATATATATGAAGAAGTCAACCTTCTTCTTAAGCCATCATATTTCCTTGGTTAACGTCCAATCTTCTTCTATTTTAACACCTTTGGGTCCATAACAAGATCGACATAGGTCTATAGGAGAAATTCCCCGAGTTTGAGCCCAGGAAGTGCCTTTTTTCTCCATAAGGAAATGAGAACCATAAAGGCATTAGACACATGTTTTAAAATGGGGAAAAAGAGCCTTACAGTTATATAAAAAGGCAAAAATAATTATTTTTTATTCGCAAAATAACGAAATAAAATTAGGTCATATAAATATTTGAGCAGAGGGAGAAATTATTTATCTTATTAATTAAGGCATGAACGCCGACTAACAGACATACATATATACTACATTCATAAGTGCAAGTTAAGCACTATAATTCGCTTGAAGTGGGGGAGGGATAAAAAATAGAAGAAAATGCAAAGAGTAATGAAATAAATGGATAAAACTTTTTTCTTGAGATTGCATTAAATACAATGGATGATGAATGCTTTTGCTTATGTGAGTGTCTTAAAATGTGTGGTGGGGTTGAGAATATGATTGTCTGAGTTGAGGGAAGACATTAAGTCATTTATATTATAGGAATGGGCAAAAAGTATGATAATTGAAGTCTAGAACCAAAACACCATCATAAGCAGCATGATTTGATTTTTAAAGTTTTTACAAATAATAAGGCAAATATAGACTAACTTTGAGTACTTGTATCTCAGCAACCAGTTAGGGTAGAAGCTTAAAAATGTATGAACTGGTTAGTATATCCTATGAGCTTTGTTTAATAACAAAAAGATTGAAAATGTCCTCGGAACTTGAGCGCAGGACGGCCATTATTGTGGCGCTCCGTTGCGGCTGTGCGCCCAAGGAGATCATCGACTTCTTCAAATTCCGTCATGCAGACTGTGATGAAGCCCTGGATGACCCAGATTGCTGCTGGTAGAACTTATCTGTACCAGCAAGATGGAGCTCCCGCCCACACGTCCAATTTGGTGCAAAACTGGTGCTTAGAGAATCTCGACATGTTCTGGTTCTGTCCGCACGCTATCTCCTCCCACATTTATGGTCAGATTTGAACTTTGAAGGTACCTATGGAATCCTTGGGTCAAGACGGACCTAATAAAACTATTTGCACAGTGATGGGACCAGAAATGAAGAAAAAAAATCAGACCTTGTCTTATTTGAACCGCCTACTTCTCAAGGTAAAGAGAGGAAAAAAGAAAAGAAGGAGGAGGAGTTAGAGAAATAGAAAAAGAAAAAAGCATCTCATGTGACTTAAAACATATTCTTTGTACAAACTCAAACTTTATATCAGGAATGTTTGTACAAAACATTTTTCTCTCTCCTCTCTTATACTCTTTAAGGTCTGTTTCACTCACAAACTAGCTCCAAAACCTACCCATACCCGAAGGGCGAACATATGGGCGCTGTAGGCGCCCAAATATGCGAGTTTGTTTTATTCAACAGTTCATGATCAAATTTGTATACAAAACAGATGCTAGTAAGTAAAAAAATACAACATATAAACATTATAGTTCATAATTTCAAAGATATTTTCTTTGGTGTATTATGATACATTTAACAAAATAAAAAAAATACAACTTCTTTTCTCTATATATATGAGATCAGCATACACCCTAATATGTAGAAATAAGGTGGCATGCCTTTGCAAGCCATTTTTACTTTAATCAGAGTAATTTATTGACTTCCCTGCACTATTTATTTTCCTCCTGAATGAGAAATGGATGAAAGAAAGAGAGAGAGAAAAAATACAAGGTTTTCTAGAAGTGATATCTTCTAGTTTGGGTGAAATATGTGCAAATATAAAATAAAAACTCGCAATAATCTTGATAGTATAGGTATATAAATATCAGTGCAGTTTCTTTTTGTTGTTGTTGTTGGTATATACATATGCTGAGCATTCTCCTAAATGGGTTAGTTTCTTAATTGTAAGTAATGGTCGGGCAGCCTCGAAGCTGGAAGGAGATTCCTACATTAGTCTAATTTCTTTTGCATCCATTGATTCTCTTATTGATTTATTTAACTTACTTAATTAGAAAAAGAATCCAGGGTATATAACTTCAGATAATTCTTTTAATAATTCAAGTATCCTTAGATTCATTCATTACCAACTAACAGTTTTTTTAATTGATTAAGTATTTAAATACTCCGTGGAGCTTTTTGGGAGCTCTTGGCTGATCCCTGGCTTTGAATTACTCAGTGTATTATAAAAGATGCCTGGGTAAGGCCGTATGGTAAGAATGTTGATCAACTGTGTAGTGTTAAATATGATTAAACACAGTATATCCTTAGTATGTGGCGCTCCGCTATCTAATAAAGATGAACAAGTACTCTTGGAGTAAGGGTAGTTCAAAGGATTCCTACAATGATATAGATAAAATACCCCTGAGAAAAAGATGGTGTTCTTAAGAACAAAAATATTATCTCTTAATTAATTCTAACTCAGCCAAAGGATGAGTTGATCCATAGTGACAACTGCTTTTTTTCTTTCAACCAATCACATTCATCAAAATGTCCATCAAGCCGATTTCACCAATCACAGAACCGTATTTAAAGGGCTACAAAATATTGCTTTCATATATTTTCGAAACAAATGGCAATTAATCGGGAGGAAAAGTTAATTTCTGGTCATAGAGTGGGTAAGCAACGATGGATAGCGCTGAATACCGGGGTATTTGCTGTGCTCTCACACACAATTGGGGATCAAATTTTTAATCATGAAAAGGGGAATTAACATCATTGCACTCCATATATCATGGAGGAAAATGGTTTAAATATATATTGTCTCAATGTCTATTTTATGTTCTTTCTGTCACTGTCTTTCCCCCGACAATTGGGAGCAGTCAAATACCCCAAATTTCAGCTCAGCTAAATCCTTACCGATCGGCACTCTAAATTCTTTGTGGCCCATACATGGCACAATGACACAAACACGATTACTTCCTTCAAGAATATGGCATTTTCGCCTTACAATACAAACTAAAGTAAAATCAAGTGTAGCAAATGTGACGTCACGACAATATAGTCAGCTGTTCTCCTTGGGCCCATACACAAGAATGATTTGTCTGGAATAAATAAATCGGAAGCAAAACGCCAATAAAAAAAATCATTAATTGGGGTAACGCAATGGACCAGTTAATAAGATTTTTAATTTAGCTGTATAGGTACACCTTCAGTAATTATACCCCAAGGTTATAGTGAATATTATTGAATATACGTTGCTACGCCCCATAGAAAGTATTTAAAACATATAGCTAATTATGATGCTCTCATTTCACAGCCTTATATATTTCCCCTCGTCACTGTGACATAATTCAACACATTCTTTACTTTGTATATATACGTAGAGATAATGAACTTTTTCTCAAACGTGATTGGTGTAAAAAAAAGGGCGGCAAATTAAAAAAAAACAGTTGATATTATGAAATAAGATCTCATACATCTATTAGTTGTTGAGGTGTAAACATCAGTAATTGGGAGAGAGAAAAAACATATTTCAGATCACCAATTATCTTTTTTGATTGGTCTACATCTATGACGTCATTGACAAAGTCTCATTTGAATCAAATTATTCCAAGCCCTTAAAAAGGATTGTTTGTCTTGCGTTATATATTATATGGCGATAAATGGACATGATGAGGTGATGTAGAAAAGAAATAAATTATCCACAGACATAGTTATTATCGTGTTTGCGAGAAAGACCATAATGGAATTCTTAAATAATAATCATAGTCTCTCATAATCCTAGATAAACATTCATTTATTCGTTCATATATGCAAAGATAATAGACAAAATAACAACCATGCATTTATGGGAGGCTGAGGCATCTAATTAAAGCTGCAGTCGCATAGAGGTAGCAGCATACAACCAGCATTAATATAATTAAGCAAATGCCACCTAATTGCATACACAAACACCAACATATGAAGATACCTTAATGGAAGTTTGTGGGCATGAAAGGCGCTATATTCCTTAAGTGTAGACAGCATTCAATGGCTTTCCCTGTGGTTTGTTCGCATTAATGTATATATGTACATATATATATTTATTTATTTATTTATTATATATATATATAATATGTATATATAAAATATATAAAAATGATGTTAAATCTTGGCACATTATAATTTGTCAAATTTAAAGTGGAAAAGGGGTGCGATAGCCGTGCGTGTTAAGACGTGTTCAACTTTAAATTTTGGGGGGCGCAGGTTCGAATCCCGAGAGGGGATGGTCATTTTTTTTTTTGTACACGCGTACAACAAGTTTATTCATTTTAAAGAAACACACAACAAATCATTCAACAATCAATATATCAAAAGAAAAAAAAAAGATTCTACTGACCTGAGGTCAACATTTGTTGGTAAGGAAATATCAGCAGTTAATCCCTCCCAAAAATGTCCTTGACAAATAATTGAAAATTTTCTGGGAGGGGTGTGAAATGAAATTAACAATGAAATTAACTTTTCTTGGAAAGGTCCCACATAAATATAACTAAATCTTTTACCCTTAAAACAATTCCAAACTTAAAAACAATTCCTCAATCAGAACAATCCAAATGCTCTTTAATTCTGGGCACTCTATTAGAAAATGTATCGAAGTTTCCATTGAACCTTTGCAAAAAAAAAACACACTCTCTCTACCTCAGTCCCCCCAAAAATGCTTCCCAACGAAAGAGTATTTGTTATAACGCGATATCTAAACCAAAATAATGTAAAATCAAAGTATTTATTTTTTAGGCACTTCAGAGCATCTTTCCATGAATATTTAAGACCTAATCTATCTATTTTCCTTTCAATTTGTTTTGTGTACAAAGACCTATCATTTTCTTTTACCAACAGTTCTTGGTCATTTTTGGTCAACCTACTTGATAAGATCCTAGGTTCGAGTGACTAATTATAATGCTATAATGCTTATTTATATCCTATCGGATGCAATTCTATCAAACCATATAGGCAAAAAAAAGTGAAAGGAGTCACCAAGACAAAAAAAGATGAATATGTTTGCTAGTCTAATCCTCCCTATTTTAAGACTTTTGTAGGTAAAAACGACCCAAATTCATATAGATATTTCCATTTTGATTAGTCACATTTTTGTCTCTGTCATTCTATGGCATCTGATATCCATCAAAGAAAAAAATGTTGGACGTTGTATTCTCTTGAACTCTGCCTTGAACATCATAGTAAAATATCCTTCTTTATTTAAGAGGCTACTTTGAACAGTTGGTATTTTTTTTCTTCATTCAAGCAAATGTCTTTTCAATCGCCCATGTATGGAGTGAAGTCTTTGCAGCCAAAGCCAGCGCCAAACTTAGCCCCCTTGCTGTCATTCATCCTTCGACTACGTCGTGTCACCGAGACTGCGGTCCATCATCACACGGAGCAAACAGATCATCCATACGACTCATGTTGGATAGGTCTCCTCCCTGTGATAACGCATGTCTAAAGCCAACGAGCACCCATATATGAAGAAGAACTTTAACCATTTGTAGTATAGCCAATGAGATTAAGTGATCAAGAGGTGAATGTAATAAAATTATATGGTAGAAATACCAGATATTTTGATTAACTCAAATATGATCCTGCTTTCCTTTTTATTTTATACGAGGGCTGGTCAATAAGTCCGTGACTTTTAAATGAAACAAAGTTTGTTTGACAAAAGCCAATTTTATTTTTCAACATAGTCTCCTTTGAGCTCTATACACTTCGTCCAGCGTTGCTCCAATTTTTTATCCCTTCCAAAAAATAAGATTTCTCGAGGTCCTCAAAATATGTATTTGTTTGTGAGATGATTTCATTGTTGGAATAAAATCTCTTTCCGGCAAGCCGTTTTTTAAGGTTCGGAAACAAGAAATAGTCACTCGGGGCTAAATCTGGAGAATACGGCGGATGAGAGAGCAATTCATAGCGTAATTCGTATAATTTCGCCATAGAAACAACACATGTATGGACTCTTGCATTGTCTTGATTGTGAGCAAACGCGGCACCCATCTTGCGGATAGCTTTTTCATAGCCAAGTGATCTTTCAAAATCGAAACCACTGACCCATGTCTTATGGCTTCCACAATCTCCCGCACTTTCAATCTCCGATCGGCCAACACCATATCATGCATTTTTTGAATTGTTTCTGGGGTAGCGACTTCAACTGGGCGTCCAGAGCGTTCGGCATCAATGGAGCTTGTACGACCACAACGAAATTCTGTAAACCACTTTTTTACCATTGATATCGATGGTGCAGAGTCTCCATAGTATTTATCAAGCTTAGCCTTTGTTTCAGCGATGGTTTTTTCCTGCAAAAAATAATGCTAGATGAGCACCACGAAATTCACTTTTCTCCATTTTCTACACAATTCACGAAGTTGTTTGTCTGTAAAGACTGTCAAACACAAACTAAAAGACCCAGCGTGTTCAAACTTTAACAGAAGTCAGATGATAGATGCTTGTTGACAGGAGCAGTTTTGACAACCAAATTATATGTACGGAAATACAAAAAGTCACGGACTTATTGACCAACCCTCGTACATGAAATGAAAGACATGTTTTATTTAAAACCCGCTACGTGGAGCACTGGAATCGTTTTTTTTAACGGCATATGTTCGCCCTAGTGATCACTGATCACCGTTGGACTTTATTACTTTTTTCAAGTATAAAGCCCTCCCTGGTTCCCTCCTCTGGGCCACAGAATGCTAACCCTGCTTTTAAAAAGCTTTTCTAGCATAATATATCTACACATGTTGATCATGAGGGGAAATGAATCTTGGGGATATTTCTCAAATCACCTATGTTTACAATTTAGGTTGTTGTGATGACGTCTCACACAGGCTGCCAACTGCATTCCTGGAAGAGTATTAATATAGCCAACCTATTAAATAAAAGGAAAATAAAGAGAGAAAGAAGAGGAAAGAGTGATTGACGTCACAAATCAACTATCGAACGTTATCCCTATGTTGTTCATTAACGAATAAAGGTTAATTGTTATTTTTTTAATACTTAGTTTCAACAAAATCTAACCTTATTTTTATCCTCAGGCTTCATCTTTTCCTTTCGCCGCCATCCTCATGCTGTTACAAACTCTATATGTATCTCTTTATTAAGTTTTTTTTATTACCTATTAATAAACTGATTATTCCTATATAAAAATATTCTTATTGTGATATTTATTTAAAAATACATAACTCAATCCTTTATTGATGTATAGTAATGAAATAAGAACAATGCTCAAAGGGGCTCGGAGAAATGAACAACATATTAATACTCTTCCAGGAATGCAGTGGCAGCCTGTGTGAGACGTCATCACAACAACCTAAATTTGTAAACATAGGTGATTTGAGAAATATCCCTGAATCTTAATTATCCTTTATTCTGGTTTAAGTATAGAATTGTTACTAACACATAATAATAATCATTTGTCCAGAATAGCAGATTTTGTCTTAAATACGCCAGAGTTGTAGTGCAATTTTTTTGGGCATATATTTATATAGATGCTAGTATACATAGTTCTTTTTTTTAGAAATAATTATGAGTATATTTTTTGTTTTATTTAGTTTATGGATATATGAGAGTGTAACTTTTTTACTGGAATGTTGAGGTATTTTTTGTTTTCTTTTGTATAAGTGTGAATTAAAAACTGAAATGTTTGAATAAAGTTGTACAGTCGTACAAAAAAATGAGGGTAAATGAGGCTGTTTTCAGCTTCTGAGAGCACTTAGGCCATTGGATCGCTGGACTAATCATCGATCCAATAAAAACCTCAGGAGCTTTGCATCACAGCATAATTTGCCCTTTATACAAATAGTGGAAGGCTGTTAAATATACAAATATGGTCTCGACTTCACCTATTAATCTTTCAAAGTTATTTATCTTCTCTTCAAACTATTGGCCGATCCAACGTTTAGAGCTTAAAATAATTAATTAAAGGATTGTGTTAGCTCCGTGCATCAATGTTGAGGACGCTGGTTCGTCTCCCAAGAGGGGAAGGTCATTGAAAAGGTCCAAGGTTCTTTCTATAATTTTTAACACTAGAAAGGTTATTCATATTCACACGGATACTACCATTCTATCGAACCAAATTGGCCAAAAAAGTACTTATGAGTTTAACAAATTTTATATCATTTAAACAGACCATTAAGTTGTTTTTATGTTTTAGTTCTAAAAAATTCGAAAGTAATATGTGAAAAAAACCACAAATATACATTTTATAATAAAATTCTTACTTCGGAGAAAAAAATTAAACAAAACTAATAATAAAATAAACTTAATAAGTCACAATACATACTTTTAAAAAAACGCTTTTCAATTATTCAAAAAAATATCATTTGAAATTTAGAAAATCCTACGTAAAATCTTAAATGAGATAGGAAACTTGATGGGAAATATTTCATATTTCAAAATCGAATCGTTGCGAAGAGACGAAATGTTCGTAGAAAAAAGCTGCACATCTCGCTGCAGCTGATAGCCCAATTGCTTGTAGGGCCGTAAATTCACACACTACCGTTTTGTTAATGAACTGGCAATCCATACATTAGCTTTCAAGAAGGCGATGCTCATAGCGTATAGTTGTCGAATGCCAAATTTAGTTAATAATTAGTAAAATATTGTCATGGAGATGGGAGTTAGTCAACAAACCATTTTAAACCATCTACAGAAGTCTGAATACATAAAAACAGGACAATATCGAATCATTTTTGGGGTCATTAGTACCTCGTGACGAAAAAAAAGATATACAATACCAAGCAAAAAAGGTCGTGGTCGAAGCCTGTGAATCATCCCAAACATTAGCCAATATTGTATGGAGGCTCAAGAAACTTTTGCTGGCATTTGGTGGGATTGGAAGGGAATAATTCACTTTGAGCTACTCTCAAATGACCACTGCATAATTCTAGCATACGCTGAGAGCAACTGGACCCTTGAAGCGTCTATGATTGGCAAACAAGAAGTGAGTTGCGTTCCACCTGGACAACGCCAGGTTGATGACTCGTATGGGGCACAAGTAGATCAGATGGAGACTTTATCACATTGCCTTGGTATATATGTAATTAATTGCCTATTCCAACAATATCCCAAATATATATGAGTTAATAGTTTATTTTATTATGGTTCATAAATGGCCCATTCTCGAAATTTACACGACTGACGAAAAATATGAATCACGTTGCTTTGAAAAAGTAATGGATACGAAATATACATATATTCTAGTTTGTAAACCCGTCCTTCAAATATTTTAGGCCTTATTATCATTATTTTTAGCTCTGAACATCGTCTTATTATATTTATAAAAGGTTATTTTATTTCTAGGCAGTAATTATGAACTATAACTTTTATTTATGCATTGTTTTACAACAATTGCTTAGTTTTATGTTTTTATTTATGTGTCGTACTCTTAGGCATAATAAAACTCCGGACTTGTTAACATTTAAATAACTATACTATCACTCCTTCATAAAGCCGCAAAATATATAACAAACCCCCTCCTAGTGATGAGACGGCCCAGAGTAATGAACCGGTCCAGTTCATGGTTCGAACTCTTGCTACACGGCCCCATGATGTTAACATCACCTTTAGTTTTTGAAACAAGGAAACTTAGTCGACCCGATTCCTCAGTCGTATGTCTGAAGAGTGTCTTGGTACTCCATTAACGTCTGCTTGGAAAGAGAAACGACTTTTGTAATAGTTCCCTTCAACCATTTTGTCGTGCACTTTGCGTTGTTTGGTTTCACCCAAACTTCATCACCCTTGACAAATTCTCCTGCCTCCGGGGTAGTTTTTCTGTCCGCTTTTCATCTATCATGGAAATCCGCCATTCTCTCTTGAAAAGTTTCTCAGCAGGAATCACTTTATCTTCCGATCTTGGTGATGCATTGTACCAGAACACACACGTTGATACCGGACTGCCCGTTCTTGCTGCCCTGGATTTGATTGTCTATGGTTTCTCTCCACTATACCGTTGCCTGATGGTTTGTAGGCACACCTGAAGGACAAGGTAACGTTCCAGGATGCCATAAGGTTGGAAAACGCTTTTGATCTGAACGTTCTACCATTATCGCAAAGAACTTCCATAGGAGGGCCCATATGACCAAACAATTGACCCACAGCGATGCACACCTCAAATTCCCTCTCGCTCCTTATGTAGGTCCAAGTGGAGAATCGGCTGGGTCTGCAATCCACAGCAGTGAGATATTTTTCTTTGCCAACGTGTGTGACATCGATGGCAATTCTGTCCCAGATCTTCGCCACAGAGAGTTCCCCCCCTCTAAAGTCTTAGGTGCTGGATCAATTGATGTGCATTCTTTGCATCCCTGGATTGCCCTCGCTACTTCATCGGCCGTGACCTCTTTATCCAATTTCCTGGCGAAATGAAGGGTTTTCTCTCGTCCCATATGATTCATGTCATGAATTTCCCGTATTCGTTCTGGTGTTATACTATTAGCTGAATTGCATAGAGACATTTTTCCTTTACTTATCCAATTCTTGGGTACCCTAGTCAGTACGTCTGCTTTATTCTTGGCTGAGGGGACAAGAACGATTTCCCATGAGATGTTGTAGGCTTCCAAAGTTTCTTTTAGTGTTGAAATTCTTCGTTTTACAAGCATCTCAAAGAGGCCTGACACTCTTATCTTTTTATCTCCAGTCCTCAACGATCTCAACCAAGAAAATACAGTAGCCGAATCGGTCATTATGTTAAGAGTTTCAGCTCCCCATTTGGTAGCGAGATTTACTCCTTAACTATCGCAGTCAACTCAGCTAAATTAATATGAGCCCCGTTTCTTTTTTCCTCAACCATGCACCATCCTCGATCACAACTCCATTTTTGCACAATAAAGCTCCATATGCGATTGAACTAGCGTCGGCCCACAATTGAAAGGAACCTCCACTTTCAACGTTCCACTTCCCTTCGACGGGATCATCACGAGTGATTCTTGAAATCACCTCTTCCAGTAGATTTTCTACGAAGACTCCCGCTTTATCGTCCCATTTTTGTCCTTCACGACATCTTTTGATGTAACTCGTTGTGACCCTCAACCAACCGACAATAGGGAAATGACCAACGAGTTTACCACACAATGAGAATACCTCTCTCCTTGTGACACCTGGGTTCACAGCGAGATCGGCACAGTTTGGTCTTCTCCACCACAAAGTCCCATCCTTTGTTTCCAATTGCAAACCGAGGACTTTTGACTTGCTCAACAAAACGTGTTCTTTGCATTGTAGCCCAAATTTCGCTACATGGTCCCTTACGTCAGTCACCGATATCTTGTCCAGGTTAACTATCAGATCGTCGTAGTAGTGATCCACAGAATCTTTCATTCTTGGGTTTAACGACAAGACCTTGGCTATGATGACTTTCATTATTTCTGGTGCACAGTTCAGTCCAAACCCTAGACGGCAAAGTTGGTAACATTGCCCTTGTACCTTATGTTTTGGTATCTGCTGCACTTCGGACTGACTCCTATTTGCATGTAAGCATCTTTCAGATCCAACAATGCACAATTCTCAGGCCATTTCCTCCACGCCCGCACTTTCCCCGCAGACATCAGCTTCAGCACCTCAGCATTCCACAAATTTGTTGACTTCCCTAAAATCCAAAACGGGTCTCACTTTGTCCTTGGTTTCCGATAAACGGCCATAAGCGGTATAACTCCTTGGTGACTTTCTTCGCTCTTGACCAACCATCCACTTTGGATCCATCTATTCACTTCACTCTCAAACCTCGTCCTCCACCTATCGTCAACGTTGTACTGTCCGACCCGACCTTGGATCTTGGGATCTTCAATCCATTCCCACTCTACAGACCAACGATCGCCACAAAAAGAGGCCCTAAAATTATTCCCTCGCAGACACTTCGGGACTCTGTTCACCTCACTCACTAATGCTGGAGCACTTATAGACACAACTCCTCTTAACAGCGAGAAGTTAAAGTGTGCGAGGACATCGGTGCCCAAAACAACGTCAATCCCAGGCATCATGCTAGAACTAAGGATACACTCATTCCAGACAGACTTCCCCACGAGCTCGATCCTCCTCCATGATGTTCCTTGGCACACAGAGGTCCTTCCATCGAATGCCATCACCCGTACGCTCTTCTCCTGCTTCAATGGTTTATACTGGCTGAAGCGTGCCCCCAAAATTGTTTTGGAGCAGCCAGTATCGAGAAGGCCACTAACCTCCTCTCCGTCCACTTTTACTTTTATTGTGGGGATGGTTGCGCCTGAGAGCTGTGATAGGCCGCCGTTGGCGCAGGCGCCGGCCCCACTCCGTTTTCCGTCCTCCTGCACATTCGCGCATAGTGCCCCGTTTTTCCACAAATGTAGCACGCTCCCTTCCTATTTGGGCAACTTTTAATAAAGTGAGGGCCTCCGCAAGAGAAACATGACATTTCTTTTGTAGTTCTTTGAGATACGGCCCCAAGACTCTCTCCTTGATGGGAGCTGGACATTAGGACTTAGCCATATGAACAACTCCACTCATTTCCATGGACTCAATGTTGGGTGTCGCCCTAATATGGACACTCCTTCCCGAGGGAGACCCAAAACGAAGGCGAATCTCACTGCGTTGTCAGCCTTGTCCATTCCCGATATTCTGGCCAGTCGTCTAAGGTCCGTGAGGAAAGCTTCGACGGTCTCCTCCATCCTCCAATTCCTTCTGCAGAATTCCTCATATGCCGTCCACTTGCTAACAGCAAATGCTCTTGTTAACGCGTCCTTGATTTTCCCTCCACTCCCTTTTCCTCCGGAGCCAACTGCTTGAAACCTCAAACGCCTCCCCGTCCATGAAGAAAGGTATCACCTTCGCCATGTTGTCTATCTCAAACAGATCCTTGGCGAGTTCCACCTGCTCGAGCCACGCACTCACATCCTTTCCCTTCGTGCCATCAAACCGAGGAAGAATATCCGCTATCTTCATGGCCGTGATAGCTTGTGTCGTACTCTTAGGCATAATAAAACTCCGGACTTGTTAACACTTAAATAACTATATTATCACTCCTTCATAAAGCCGCCAAAATATATAACAAACCCCCTCCTAGTGATGAGACGGCCCAGAGTATGAACCGGTCCAGTTCATGGTTCGAACTCTTGCTACAATTTATTATAGTAT
>CP045910.1:2273303-2303884 GCA_013387185.1 Caligus rogercresseyi
TGGAAATATCCTTCTTTGTTTACATGAGTTCTGACCCCCCCCTGAAATATACATAACACAAAAAACCAAAAAAAGTTCGTCGTAACATAATAATCTCATTATTTAGTATTCGACATTTGTAATCATTCAGTCCAGTTTAAACTTTTGCTTAGTATTATAAATCCATAAATAATTTCAAGTATATTTTGTGGACCCAAAAATACTGATTCAAAAGCCCTATGAATGAGCCATTACAATGAAATGTTTGTTAATAAAAAAACCCACCGAATACTAAAACTAACAAATGATCTATTTTCATATAACGCCATAAGTGGAACTTTAAAGGGATCAACTTTGGTTCTCCGGAGGTCCGTCGCTTCGATTCCGGAGACTACTTCGCCTTGCCTCCACGGAGTCCTTCCCATCGTGAGCAAGCGGGTCAGGTTCATGTGTTGTAAGTGTTTATATTAGAGATGGCCGATCACGTCCTTTTTTTCAAAAAATCGAATCGCAAAGATATGGGCTTTGTCCGATATCTTTTTTTTAGCGCGATGAGCTTCACTCTTTGATAACTGATGCAGTGAAAAATGAATATGTCCATTTGGAGTGAAACTTTGCTGGAATGTGAAATTATGACCGTCCCGTAGTAAAAAAACTAAAAAAAACCCACATCATGATGAAAGATGTTGCAAGCATAATGGATGGTGAATAATTATAATTAAAACCTTTCGTCTGACCTTCTTATGTCATCTATTTATCATATATCAATTGGTTATAAATCTCCACAAACGAGGTGCAAAAACCATTATGAGATTTCCCTTTCACTTACATTGTTCATGATTGTAACATTCTTTAATTGCATTTAAATATTTATGAATCATAGAACTCTAAACAACTTCAAATAAATATAGAGGATTTTCATTCTTTCATGCTGACAGATCAAAAACACATGTTGTTTTTATTTTTTACTCCTGCAAAAACATTCAAAACAAAAAATAAGAAAAACATAACAATTTTTCATTAGTAATTAATTTATATTCGTGTTGATTTGTTGAATGAAACTTTTCATTTAAATTACAAACCCATTTAAAAAGTAGGCTGTGGACTGAAACAAAAAATGAATGTCTTTCCTCCCCCTTCAAGTTTTAAATGAATAAATACTAAAGTAACGTTAAAAAATTATGAATATTAGAATGAATAAAATGATGAATGTACTTCATCAGGTAAATTCACATGAACGTAAGGCAAATTGCATAAATTAAATGGAATTTTCATAAAAACAGAATCATAAGAAGTGAACGCATATACATTATAGTCCATAGATAATACATTTGAGCCGCGCATGTCATCATTTTGTTCATCGTAACCAGACTGCACCACCCAGACAATCACCCCCCGGATAGCAACCCACCAGCAAATCACCCCCGGACTAGCACCCCCCTGCCAATCACCCCCTGGACATTTACCCCCCGTTAGTAATATTTCTATCTTAAAGTCCACTTATGAAGTTAACTATGTTTCCAGCTATTAACAAAGTGACGTCACTGTGAACCATTTCTTATTCCTTTTCCAATGCTTGCGAAGACTAATGGGGACTTGGCTATCTAAAAAAGCCACAGGAACACGTTTTTGGTGTGTGAAGAAATGAATATAATAGATTGAGAATAAATTTATATTTCAACTTATTTGAGTGGATGAGGTTTGATCATAGTCTTCGATTTAGGACCAAGTGGTTCCTGATGAAATCTTAGAAACTAGCTTAGGACCTATATGAGATAAATAAGGTATCTGAGTTGAAGGTTACAAACTGTATATTGTCTAGTTGTACATAAGTAGCCAATATAAGGTCTAAGACACGAATTTGCAAATTATGCACATTGAATTTTACAGATTCCAATTCTAAAGGACTGGGACTGCGTACTAACCCGTGACGTCACTTTGTTAATAACTAAACATAGTTAGCTTCATAAATGGATTCAATAGATAAGAAATATTACTAACGGGGGGTAATGCCCGGGGGTGAGTCGGGGGGTGCTAGTCCGGGGGTGATTGCCCTAGAATCTTGTTTCATCACAGATTCTAATTGTCACAAAGGAAAAGAAAATCTTCCCCTCATTGTGAAATACAAAAAGTAAAACTCTAATGAGTTCGTAGGAATATTCTTCCGTAACTGAGAATGAATGGAGATTGTTGTTTCTTCTTACAAACATACCCTAAATATATATACCGTTGCCTAGATGAATAGATAAATCCTTAAACTAGATGAAACCTAATTTTTACCCCAATAATACTGGACAATGAACAGGATCGAATGAATTGAGACGGACATAAAAACACCCTATTTCAAGACTATACGGCTAATTAAGAGACTATCAGCCAAGCCCTTAGGGCATAGAAACAGTGTGTAATATTTGTCCTGACGGTACATGGGTCATCAAATTACCTATAAGTCCTAAAAAGTTTACAGGCCCATACCTAAAAGCCGTTATATGTACAAGGTCTGTATAATAAGGTCTGGGCAATACAAAAACAAACATGTAATCCTAGCAGTAAACTACTCAATGACGTCACTGGAGAACGGATTATAATATATTTATAATAATATATAATCTATATATATATATATATTTATTTAATTTAATATTATTCACCCACTACACACACACACACATATTATATATAGATATATATATATATATATATAGAGCTAGAGAGAGAGAGACTTGATTGATATATAAATAGATAGATATAATTGTTCTCCAGTGACGTCATTGAGTAGTCACGCTGCTACATGTTTGTTTTTGTATTGCTCGACCTTATTATAAAGACCTTGGTATATGTACACACACACACATAGAGAGTTTAGAGCTCCGAAATCAAGACTGGCAGCGTTGACATTGGATGCACTTGCTATTGCCCTTCCATTCGGTGACTTGGGCATTTAATATGTTCTCCATGGCACAAATAAATCCCTAATTTTTTTTTCTAAGCAATAAACGTTCAAAGACTTCTTATTGTCAACCCTGAGGCACAGCATTGTTTCCTTTCTACGACGCCATGATGGAAGTCTCTTGATAAGGAAAATCCTCGCTCTTAGTGAATTCCAATACTACGCATTTACTTCATTGATTCATTAATTTTCCATTTCAACTACGACTCCTATTCCTATTCCCCACTCATTATTTTTTCTTCTTCTTGTTGAAGGATTGCTCCGGGAACTCAACCATGTTGTACGCTTAATTAATAAATCCTTTATATTCCGTCTCCCATTCCATTTCTTTTAACATGCAAACACACGCACACATGTATATGTACTCATAGAGGGACCTCTTCGTTAGTAGTCCTCACTAATCTAAAGATACCGCACACACTCACTCACACTATAGGTATATAGTGCACAATTAAAACAGAGTTAAATGAGTGTAAATAATCCCAAAAAAAAACTTCCTCTTCAATTTGACCAATGTTTTCCTACCAGTTTGTCTTTTATATATTTCTTTACTTACCAACTTTTACTTACTTTCTTTCTTCTTTCTATGGCTTTAATTAATTTCCTTCTTGGATAGATATATGTGTGTGTGAGAGCTAAAAAGGGTAGAAACGAGAAGGAGTTCGTGAAAGGGAAAGAGAAAGCTGCGTTTACCATCCGTTAGATGGCGCTAGTGGAAGTGGAGAGAGAGAGAAAACGGGGATAAATACATTCAATGACTAAACGGCAATCTCATATGTTCGAGAGGAGTAACGTTTTTGCACATATTTAGTTTAATTAGTATGTTTTTAACGCATACCATCATTTACTTATTGGTGCTTCTATAATGTTTTATGGCTGTGTTATATAATAAAATAAATAGAAAATAAAAGCTATCATTAAAGGCGAGATTATTTTACCTGAAAACTTCCCTTAAATATATATTAACTACATAATTGTCTTTGATACCGACTACTGTCAATAAATCACCTCTTCCTCAAGCTTTAAATCATCTGAAAGCATGTAAGTTTTAGCTTTTGGAACTTGTTTAGCAAAGGGAAGCCCTGTGTTCAACCCATTTCTCTTGAGAAGATTTTGCAGAGAGGAGAATTAATAAGGATATCAAAGAAGGTCATTTTAAGGGAGCGTGATTGTTGAGAAGAAGAAAAGTAGTGACAATGATTTAAAAAAACATCAGTTGGTGTTATGATCAGGGCTGTAGGCATCTGATAAAACAACTTTATGGGCATAAAATATAGCTAACACATATATAACGCTTGGCTTTTTTATTACATATTTATAGCATTTTTTTAATTACAAATTTTGAGGTGGTGGCAACTTCTTTTCTAGGAAAAAAGTCTTCACAAAAGCGACTTTTTGTGGATTTTTTTTCCAAACACCTTCACTTTTATTCAGAATGACATTAACATGGATTCATTGAACTTTTTTTCTCTTATAAAAAGTCACCAGTTACTCTCCAGAATGCATATTTTATATTATTCTGGGATATGTAGCCCTTTTTGATTATTTGGTTATTTTTCCTCGCATATTTCTTTGCATATGTGACATTATCATTGTTCAAAATAGCTGCCGCCCTGATTGTGACATAAAACATCATTTATATCGTGAATGGCTGAACATCAACTAATATAAAACAATAATTGTTTTCCATCCTGAAATATTTTTATTATAAATAAATCCATAAATTGTCGAAGGAATCAATTTCTTTTAATCAGCTAAATAACTGTTTGATGTTTTACTATTATAGCAGTATTCACTGGGAGTCCTACCTAGCTGACAGCCTCGAGCAGTTGCCAGGAGCCTCTACCAATCAATGGCCCGTGACTCACCATTTCTCATTATAATAATCATTATAAATAAGCATTTGAGCTCCTCCAAAATAGGGTTTTTTCTAAGGCCTCAATTTTTTTAGAACTGTCACTCATATTACTTTTTGGGTTTTTCACAATTGATAGCTTCTTGGAGGATATCTACTCCTATCATGAGTCGTGAGTCATTACAGTCAAATTATCCAACAAGCCAAAGGATTTAAGATGCTTTAACAACAATGTAACTTAAGTAATGATCATCTTTAACAACTTTATAATATATATTTTGCATCCTTATGATATAAATAATAACAAAATTGCTTGTCCAATTGTTAATTAATCAACCAAATTAAATCCATCGACAATTATTTTAACTGGACACAGAAAGGGTTCCATTAATGTAAGCATGCCTAAAATATATTCAACTAGAGGCATATATACACTCAGAGAGTGCAAACCTCCGCCGTCACGGGGACCTTATGAGCCTTCCGAGGCGGATTTTTCACGACTGGGGCGGCGTAGAGGGACGGGGGAGGGTTCCCTCGACGGAAATTCGAAGAGTCCCACCCATTTCACAGCACAGCGACATCTATTGGCAGAGTAGGCTAACTTGAAATATTTATTAGTATTTAGCTCATTTTGCATCTTAATTCTGCACTCAGAGATGCCAAAATTTATCACTTGTTCCTTTTGGCATTTCCAACAACTCCACAAAGTTTCATTGAATCCGTTCCGTACTTTTTGAGTTATCCTGCTGACAAACAAACCAACAAACCAACGCCAGTGAAAACAATACCTCCTTCGGCGGAGGTAAAAAAGAAAAATAGCTACTGGGAGCCATTTTACTGTGTATGAATACCGTCTAACCTCATTGACTCACTTAAAAGATAATTTTACGTCATTAATAACAGCTCATAATATAAACAAAAGCCTTCTCCTATCATAAGTCTATAATATAGATATCAATGGTTAAATCCTTCTATAAGGTCCCATGATAAACTATTACCATCTAAATGAATATGCCCTTTTATTACTTCTCTAGTTCCTCCAATATGTGGATAAGCCATCAGCTCATCGGCGTGGAAGCGGAGGAACCGCGACCCTGGAGTGTCTTACGGCAGCTAATCCTACCCCCTTAATTTCTGGATCAAGGAATCCTTTACAGGGTCGGAATTTATCACGAGGTATATATATATTTATCCCCCCCCCCTTCTTATTACAGAAAGTTTCCAGGGACTTGATGTTTTGTTTAACTTTTTGTGGTGAAGACATTATGTGGAAAGGATTTCTTGAGATTGAAGCCTTATAGAATGGTGATTATCTAAAACGTATCAAACGTTAATAAATAATTTAATGGCCCGAATTTCATTTTTATAGCTTAATTCTAGTATTCTAGCATTTAGGCATGTGAAAAGAATATAAAAAATCCATAAGTTTGTTATTTATATTTTAGGAAGACCGAGAGCTTTTGGGACATTTATTACCCTATTATTTTTGGTACAGTTATTATAATGTTCCGATACACAAACTTTTGCCCTAGCTACCATATTCTTCACTCTGAATTGAGCTTCGATTAGTTTAAATGTGTTTACTTTATAAAAACAGTTTTAATTATGATTATTTTTTAAAAGAAGGAAATTTAATTATTTAGAGAAATTGCATTACTTTATATGATATAAGTAAACATTTTAGTGTCACATAGGATTAGTGAAACGTGAAATAAATGTTGTTCAATACACTTCTTACATATTCCTAAGTTGACATGTTTTTATGATAAAATTGTAAAATAACATATGAATCATACGATATATCTACAATCAAGCAAACTAAATATATCAAAATACACCAAGTAAGGCTGTTTATTTCCCCACATACCTAAGGGAACTCAGGATAAATGCTAGGATATTTAAAAAAATATACATGAAAATCAGAATATATATATTTTTAGCCTATATGCTTCGAAAGAATTGCAGTATCATCCGACAGGATATAAATAAGCATCATAGCATTAAAATTAGTCACTCGAACCTAACATCTTATCAATGAGGTAGACCAAAATGACCATCCCCTCTCGGGTGTATTCGAACCTGCGTCCCCAACATTGAGATTTGAACACGCCTTAATGCACACGGCTATCGCAATCCCTTTAAAATATTTTAAAATTCTCCATCATATTTTATCCAATGTTTTTTTTTGCCGAAAAAATAATATCCAAAATCGAATTAATTAACCTCTAAATTTCCATGTGGCTTAGTTATTCTACTTTCATAATAAATATATCGAACACTATGCGATATCCGCTAATATCTGGTATATATAAGGGGATAAATATCGACAAATAGGATATCGTTATTCAGTTCCAGAGTTGTGTAGTGATCCAAAAAATATAACGTCGGTAGTCATGAAATTAATAATAAAAGAGTTGAAAGCAGTGGTCAGGAAGAAATCGCTCTGTTGGCCTCCGTTGTTGTTTAACAATGTTTTTTTTTACATTTATCTATTTTTACAAATATTATTATATTTCCATTATATGTAACATATTAATAATATACATTTTTTAATATCATACTTTAAATTATCATTTTTTAAAGGTCTTAATTTCAATTGTAACAGGGGATACAAGCTATAAAGGCGGTGAGCTTGTGTATAAAATAATACATATATAAACATTATAGTTTAAAATTAAACTACCTGCCAAAAGATCTAGCTGCAATAAGGACAAATCAAAGGGTTAAAAAAGTTTCATAATATAAATACCAGGAAACGACCGGCACGCCTTTTTTTTCGCGGGGAGCCGGGCCGGGGAGTATACTAATCAAGCCGGGCCGGGCTCAAACCGTGCCAGGACTTTGATATATTTGTCTGTCGTTCGGGAAAAGTTGTTGTTCGTCATTCTGAAAGTGACAACGTGTTTTTAGAAAAGAATTTTTCCTAAGAAAAAGTACAACACTACTTTTAATTTCTTTAATATTAAAAAAAATATATTTAAAAATTATTTATATAAAAACGTCATCACTTTCAGAATGACGAACAACAATTTTTCATGAACGTCAACAACGTCCTAGAGGGCGCTATGATCGATGTGTCCCGGCCCGGGATAAAAATATAAAAACTATAAAAATAGCCGGGAACCGGAACGTTTAAAAATAGTCAGAAACCGGGCTGAGCCGGTCTTAGAGGGCGTAATGATCGATGTCCCGATCCGGATATTTTTTTAAACCGGATCCGGCCGTTAAAAAAAAGCCGGGAACCGGGCCGGGCCGTTCAAAAACAGCTGGGAACCGAGCCAAGTCGGGTACCCGGTCGTTTCCTGATAAATACTAAATAATGTTGACAAGTTATAGAACAAAATATAACAACAATTATCATAACACTTAAACAAAATAATAAAAATAATTATCTAAAATTCCTGTTCAGATGTCTGAAATATTTGTAGGAATTCCTCCAACTAAAATTCACCAAGTCGAAATTGTAGTTTTCTGAAGACTCATTCTTTTTTATTTCGATTTCTTCTTCTTCCTTCAGTAATGGTCGCCACGTGGTGTCTCAGATCGAGGGTATCCCTTCCTACTATAGCATTCAGATGAAGCTGAGCATCCGCAATGTGAGCCGTGGAGACTACGGAAACTATACATGTCTGGCAAAGAATCCCCTCGGAGAAACTAGTGGGAAAATAGTTCTCTATGGTAAGCAATTTTTTAAAGAGATAACTCAACTTTTTAATTGAATGAAAAAAAAAATTCCAATTTTTATTAGAATTTATGCAGATAAAATAATATAAAAATCAAATATGAAATAGAGCCATATTTTAGAACATATGGACTTGGACGGATGGGTGTGTCTTCAGAACAATTCTTTCGTATAATCGATTTATCGAAGAGAAAATTGAGTAAGCAGATATTCGCCGGATGAGTCAATTGACTGCCTTCCTCTTGCGATAAAACGCCTCTAGACTATTTTATTTTGGGATCACAAAAAAGCCCTAGTTTAAACCAGTCATCCATGGAGGTTGAAAGAGCTCCGAATTATTATTCAACGACGAATTTCCGCCATTTATACTGAAAAGTTGTCGAAACTTGAGCTCAGAGAATGGAATTCGTATTTCATTCATACATTTACTTGAATATTTTTAATATCTCGAAGTATTTCCGTTTTATTCTTTGTGAAAAATGTGAGTTATCTTAATGCATCTTTTTTTAAAATAAGAACATGATCAGTATTTAGTATTCTTCTTTAGATATTAACCATTAAATATCATTCTTTATGTTATATTTCAATACAAAACATACTCATATGTTCATATTAAGAGCTGAAGTTGAGGTCTATAAGTGTTATAAACTTCTAGTATGTTTGAGTATTTTATTATTATCATAAAAGTGTTCATAAGCTAAAGCTTATGTGTATTGAATGAGTCATTGAAGTATTGATAAAAATATCCTACTATCTGGCTGGAGTTCATACCATTAAGTGGTCTTAAGTTGTCATGCTGATATGAAAATTCAATTGTTTAGGCTTCAATCAAGCTCTTGTTATGAGCTGCTATTTGTCTAGTTTCATCAACTTCAACATTATTTATGTAATGTTTAAATTTCAAGGGTGAAAGCCCCCTGAGAAAAAAGAGAATAAACCTTTTGTTTCTTCTTCCGAATTCTTCACTTATGAGGAACCCCTTTTCAATCATCCGAATTTCTTTCTAGCTTCTCATACTTTCTCCTCATGACAAATTAAATTCCCCCCCCCCCCTTCACTCATTCATTCGTCAAAATGGATGAAGCGTTGGTCCTTTGTGCACCCCTCTTTTGCACACTTAAATAACGAGTATTTTTTGGTATATGTATTGTATATACATTTGTACATATGTGTAGGTATTTCTTATTTTAATAAATACGTAAGGCTGGCTCCATATATATATATATATATATATATATATATAGAGAGAGAGAGAGAGAGAGAGAGAGAGTGAGAGAGAGAGCGAGATCTGACATGTTGACGTTCGCGAAAAATTGTCGTTTTCGTTCGTATGTCGTTGTTTATCGGTTTTTTTCTTCAATAGAATCGTTCGTTGTTCATCGTTCGTCAATCTGAAAAAAATTGACGACGTTTTATTTTATAAAGGAATTTTTTCTCGCCATTCTCAAAAAAAGTGATAACCCTTTTTTTAGAAAGGAAATTTTTCCCATGAAAATGAAAATTCTTGGTCTTTTCTTTGCGCTAAAAACGAACGACGAACAATAAGGAATTTTCCTTATCAATTGTCGTTCCTGAAATTTTTCGTCGTTCATCGTTCGCAAACGACAACAAATGAACGATAATGCAACAAGTCATATATATATAAACATTTTGCTTTGTCACCTTGGGTTTTGAAGTTTTTCAGAATGAGATTTAAACTAGAGAAATATAGAATTATTGTTTTGAAAGTTTTCTCATTGAATTTCAGAAAAAATCAATTTAATCCTTCTTATGCAATTTTATCCCAGTTTTTATCAATATTTAATAATTCAGCAGTTAATAGTTATTAAATAGTGTCAAGTGAAATAATAGATGACAAATATTGTCACAAATATTTTTTTCAGGTCAAAGTTTTTTTTCATATATGCCAAATCAATATAATATAAAAATGCACTAACAAATAAATAAAACTCGTTGTAACAGTTGCGTAAAAAACATAGATGAACATTATAGTTCAAATTTACTGCTGTGATGACCTATATATAAAATGACAGTTTATTTGTTCCTTAAAAATATTTCTTAAAACCCTCTTGGCTGATAATGTTCCCCATGTAAGCGTTTATATGCAATTAATTTGATGACTTATTTCTTCAAGTTGGGTATCTGATTGAAGTTTAAAACGGATTTTTTAAATCTAGCGTTCTCTATTAAATCTTTGGAATATAAAGGGTTTCTACGTCATATAGGACAATAATGTTTATTAATAATTAAAGCTATTTCATATGCGATATTGAAAGATTTGTCCCAGGACCACCAAATATTGTTCATTCAAGTATCATCGTATTATTATTATTATATTTAAAATCACCACCTGTGTAAGTTATGCGATTGCATCTTTGTGTCTGTATACTCGTAGTTCAATAATCTTACCAATTTATCCGAAATCAATAATATTATTATCATTATATACAATATATTTCATATCATATATATTTTTTTATTAAAAATAATCAATGATATTTATAAACAACACATTGATCAAAAGGCACATCAAGCTGACCTTGTCCTATAGCTTTAAGGCCTTAAGGCCTTTGATTCCTTTCTCTATTATTTAATAGGAATTCAAAAAAATATCGTTGACAGCTCAACTTAAAATACACATAAAATCGTTAATTTCTATTCAATTTTATTTATTTAGACATTAAAATGCTCGGTCAGTTGTGTAGATTCTGCTTATTCCATCCATCAGCCTTCTGTGTTTATGACGCGCTGGATCCTGGGCGGAAGTATTCTTATATAACGTCTAGCGGCTTTCTTTTTATATAAGAAGAATGTTGTTTTAACTCCATATTGATTTAAATGGAGGAATTTCAGTGCAATGAACAATACATATACAAATGATGCCATAGAGTTAAACCATTGTTATTGGTCATCATTCTATAGAGTTTACTTGCCAATAGCAGGCCACCGAATTTTCTGCACAGAAAAAGTACTAATATAATCTTCTATTTAGAGACGACTTTTGGGGGTTCCCTGAGGTATGGACAGGTGTTGTTACAGTTTATCGTATTGCATACTTAATAAAAACAACTTGAAGTGTTGAATTCCCTCTTCTAACCATAGATATATAGAGAGCTTATTGTACTCGACAGAGAATACGTCATTGTGTCAGAATATAGCTGAACGAGGATGTTTCTCTGCTATTGGAGGAAAGAGAAATACGTCATTATTGTGTTATGTTTATATCTCTATGATCAGCTGTCGATGACGTAGATTCAATTACTTTGTTTATATTGGACACACAGAATACAGCCTAACGATGATGTTTCTCTGCTATTGAAGGGAATACGCTCTCTCTATATATGTATATCTCTATGGTTCTAACTAACAAATAAGTTTACTTGCTTGAAAAAATTAATAACAACTCTATAATGTTGTGTGCGCTGGCTCCCCAGTTGACCCTTCGTACATCAGTACACAATGCTCTAAACTAATGACCACTTTCCAAACCCTTAAACACCCCCTTAAAATGACACAAATATTCTTTGAAGTTTTGTCTTGTGATTAAGGCTTTCACACTTTAAAGGAGACTTTCATTATTGAGTTTCTTTCCTTATTGTTGGTTTATGTGCCCTCTTTTGTGTTTCAGAAATCCAGTCAACGACAGTGCCAACCACAACGCTATATAGCCATGACAATGACGGTAAGTGGACACTTGAGCCCAAGGCTTATTGCTTCGAATCCAATTATATATATATATATCAGAGCTGGGATTCGGTAGGAAAAATCTACCGCGGTTCGATATTCGGTATATACTTCTACGATCGATATGGGTATTCGGTAGACTTTATTATATATAAACAGTACCGATCGATATTCGGTACGGTAGATTAAAAAGAGAGAGAAATTTATTTATGTATCTGCTTTTACTTCTTCATATGCATTAATATCGGACAGTTTATAACAAAGGACAATTAAATACATCATTTGTTATAATTTATTAGAGATATTTTGAAATTCAATACATACTAATCTTATATAAATTATACATGGAAGGCTATAGATTTTATTCATTTACTGTCCTATATTAAATGCACTTTAGGTACTCTCTAGTATTCAATGCATAGCATAAGCTTATATTGAATGTCTATTTATGTATCTGACCTATAATACTATAAGTTGTAGTTGTTTATTTTTTTTTAAGTTCAAGTTCTTCTCACAAGGGAGCGCTTGGGCAAAGCGACAGTTGAACAATGTTTCTCTGCTATTGAAGGAATGAGCTCTTTAAGGGAATAAGATATTTGAAATCTACCGTCAGTTGTATCGAATACCGATTTACATTTGGTAGTCGAAGCTCTGATATATATATATATATTTATATCATATGAGTATGAATTAGGAAATTATTCGATTTCGATCAAACTTTACAAGATGATGAGAATATGAAAAATATGGAAAATATTGAAAATAAAAAAGCACAATTTTAAAAGAGCTTTAGGATCCTTTTTGATATTTAATGCATTCCTTTAATGCTTTCGTCATATTCACACCCGTTTTTATAGTGTGCCCCCTTTAAATAAAAATGTGGGCTACAATAAACTTTGAATGCTAATTCTAATCACTTCTACAACTACCGCAGGTCTAAAGTCTCTTAAGAAGTACGAGGACGAATCCCTGGATTTCATACAGAAGCTTGGAATCCAGAGAGTCAAAACAATGGGCGGGACTCCCGGAGACAAAATGAGGTTCTTGGCTCAAAAAGGAATGGGATCTCGGAGTACAATAACTTTCAAAGTAACCAGGGTAAGGGCCATCTGACGGATGTGTGCGGTATTTTGGGTGTTTTAAAGTGACTATTTGGAGACGAGTCAAGGATATTTTTAATACATTATTTGAGAGGGTAATTTCACAATACCTTGGGGGCCATTTTGAAATCAGATCAACAGAGACTACTTGGTCACATGGATTGATCCTCAAAGAAAAAGTTATTTTCTAGTTGTTTGATCATGTTTTAAGCGTAATATCATTAATATATTTTAGCTTATTCAGAAAACTAAGCCAGAATTTGTATCAAAATATGACATAGGAATGTAATGAATATAAAAAATATATTAAAAATTGTTAAAAACTTTGCATTTTTTTTAATATTACAAAAATATGTTGTCAATTGATTTACGTAGTAAATCAATACACTTATAGGTAATAATTATAAAATCTCGTAACTCTATTGTTAACTCAAGGAACCCTTGATACCCTGAAAGGGAGTGTTCTATAAACAATCGGGTTTAAAGGGGTTTTATTGCCTATATGGTTCGATAGAATTGCAGTATCCGACTGGATATAAATAGGCCTACTATCCTGTAAATTAGTTTATGAATCTCTTAATATTGACCAAAATTAGTCGAACCTCAATTGATTGAGAGTTGATTACACACTGAGCCCTTGCACTGTTTAAAGGTTAATTCCTATCAGAGGCAGTTTTTATATAAAAAACAGATATAGATTTATAAAATAACCAATGACGTCACTAAGTCTACCTCCTTTATTACTCTATAATACGTTGGTTATGAAGTCCAATGACTGCATTGAATAGTTAGCAATGTTATAGCCTCGTTGTCTACTCTTCAGGGGTTTAGATCAAGTATCTCTTGCATAGAGATTTAAAGACCTAAAGAGCATATTGGATTCTTCAGAGGCAATCGTCATATTGTCCAATATAAACAAATACTTCTATCTCTATGATACACTTACGATGACGTAGTTCAAATTAATTTGTTTATATTGGGCACAGGCGACAGCTGAAAGACGATGCTTATGTACTATTGAAGGGAATAAGCTCTTTATATCTCTATGTTTCAAACCAATAGAGATATAAAGACATAGAGAGCGGCTTATTGGATTCTTCAGAGGCACAATACGTCATATTGTCCAATAGTAACAAATCTATCTATCTCTATGATCAACTTATGATGACGTAGATCAAATTACTTTGTATAGTTTGGGCAATGGCGACAGCTGAACGACGATGTTTCTCTGTTATAGAAGGGGAAATAAGCTCTCTAGTTCTTTATATCTCTATGACGTCTTTACGCCTTAAATCAATAATGGACGCCAGCAAGGAACCCTCATTTCTATTTGTTAAGAGAAGTAAAAGTTGTAGACATCTAATGACGTCATTGATTTTTTATAAATAACTTTTATTTTATACCGATCAATGACGTCACTGGATGTCTTATTCTAATATATTATTAAAAACATTCTTACTTTTGCTCAAAAAATGTATTATGGTTGACTTTTTTAACCTTAGTCCATGGTTGCTTTCCCTTCCAGGTGTTGGCATTCCATGATATTAATATACAAATATATATATCTGTCTTTTCTAGATCGCATTCACTACTCCTTCGCCCCTCGGATCCAAAGCCGGCTCCTAACTCCCTGGAGCTCCATTATCATCACGAGTATGAGCATATATCTCACAGGCCTTGGATAGGAGGAACAGCACAGCACCCACAAATTAATAAATAAAATCCCCATCAAGTTACATAAAAACTCATTTTATTCAATATATACTTTTTTTGATCTTTTTACATCAACCAATGCATAGTTTAAATATCAATAATAATAATTACGCTCATAAATATACATCATTTTTTAATACACATCTTCTTTCTATTAATTTTAAAGAATATACAGAGAATCTAAGAACCAGAAGGATCAAAGGGCCTCCATCCATTATCTGAGGCCTCTAGGGAAAACGTTCTCTCACTCCGCTCACTGACATTCAGACTTTGCACGAGCAAGAAGCAGAGTTCTCAAGGACGGGGGTCCATCGGGAGTGATCCTCATTGCCCCCGGAAATCGTCTCATTGCTTCCAAGATAAAATTGATTAACTAGCTTTTGATGTGGAAATCCGGAGCGAGATGTCTCATTGCTCTGGACAATTATTGCAGGTTCTCCGTCTTTGATTATCATTTGGGGACTTGTGGAGAGTGATATGGAGAAGTTGGAGTTTGGAGGCTTTACTTTCACCTCCGATGAGGATGAGGCTGCAAAGAGTCCGCCTACTGAGTCGCTCTCTTCATCATTGCAGAGTCCTATAAGATCACATAGATCCAGATCCGTTTGTTTTTTGGATTTCTCTCGATTTCCTTTATTCTTTCGTCTCCGACCACTATTTTTATTCTTTCTGTTCCGTCGTCTTCGTGGATGTCGCCGTCGCTTTCCATTCGTGGAGCTCTTTTTTGCATTCTTGATCTCATTGCTCAACTCCTCAAGTCCATCGAATCCGTTCAGACTCAGTAATTCGTCCATGAGACTATCGATCCCATCCTCTCCTCCAAAGTTACCTTCCTTGCTTGGATCGTTGTTGGATGATAGGAAGTCATTTAGGGCGTTTAGTTCTAGAGGATCCTGGGGTCTGGGGACGTCCGGAAGCTCTGCTCGGGATTTTCCTTCTAGAAGGAGAAGGTCGAGGTTGAGGTCGTAGAACTCTGTGGAGTCCTCGCATTTAACGTTGTACCACCAGTCACAGATGCGGTGTTTCTGGTTGAATATGGTGCCTTTGGGACAGAGGAAAGAGGACTGACGTCGCCCGGATTCGCAGACATGGAATACCTGGGAAATAAATAAAAATACAAATAAAATAAGTCTAACTTATTATTGTCGCTGTTTATTTCTAAGCTAAAAAAATCTAGCGTTCATCATATTTCCCATCTAAAAATAAGGAGTGATAAACAATAAGTGCAAATACGGAGATAAATTTTCAATTTGTTCTGCCGTAGGATAATTAAACATTGCCATCAAATCATTAATTACTAACACAATGAAACTTTAGGATACAATTTTATATGAGACCAATGATCATAATCGGCCGTGTCTGAATAAATAGAACGTATGTCACATTATTGCTTATATAATCTAAAGTTACTACTTTTTATTGCAATTTTATATCTTGTTTTTATCATTTATCTCAAGCTTAAAGAAGTATTTCATTTTATGGAATTGGCAAATTGAAATAAATATATAATAATGGCAGAAGGTCACTTGACATGGCGTAATTTTGATTTTATATATTAAAGAAAATATTTTACTTAAGAATGTCTCACCTGACAAGACGTAAACGTATCCGCATAGAACCCTCAAGTATAAAGTTCTGACAAGAGAAATCTGTATTCGGAATTGTCTTAAAGTCCGGATAATCCCGCCCAGCAATCCCAGGGATCTTCTTTAGACTCTTCCTCTTTCCATTCTTCGAAACATCCGAGGCATCCTCAAGCTCTTTAAGGACATCAGGGCTCAGATTTTCCAGGAGAGGAAGAAAGGAATCTGGCTGAGGTGGAAGCGTGGGAATGGGTGGGATCTGAATGGGAGACTCTGTTTTGATGGATTCTAGAAGAGTTAGACGCTCAGATCGCTTAGCCTCGTCCTTCTCCGTCAAGCGAAGTCTGGGCTCTTCGTTATTCTCATCATCAATTTCCTCTGGAAGAAGAACCTCAATCTCATCCAAGGCGTCATCTAATTCCTCACGTTCACTCAAAGCGTTCCTTGCTGTCGTTGTAGGTGCTCTTGACGTTGTTGTAGTAGCTTTTGTGGTCGTGGTCGCATCCTCTGGAGAAATGTAGTTCTTGGGTAGTTCATAGAGTTCTTTGGGTGGAATATATTTTTCCTGGCTCTCCGTCGGGGGTTCCATTTGACTATTGAGGATTGGCCTTGGTGGAGGATCAACATATTCCATTTTCTTAGCTTTATATTGAGGACCTCGTGATGGGGCAGCTACATACTCTGGAAGGATCGTAGATCCTACTCCGGACGGGGACAGTGATGATACGGATATCTCGTTGTAATTGGCTTGAAAACCTTCTCGCGGACGATTGTATGTGCTTAAGATATCGGAGTTGTCCTTTCGTAAACGTTCATCCGGTGGTAAATATCCGTCCCTTGCGCGATTGTCGGGGGGTAAATATCCATCTCGTTCTTTGTTTTTCATTCGATTGTCTGGTGGTAAATATCCGTCTCGTTCTCTACCTTGGCCCAATCGATTATATTGGGGAAGATATCCATCTCGTTCTTGATCTTTTAGCCGACTGTCTGGTGGCAAGTATCCATCTCTTTGGCGGTTATCTGGAGGTAAGTAGCCATCTCTTTCTCTTCCTTCGAGTCGACTATCTGGAGGTAAATACCCATCTCTATCACTTTGTTGATTATCCGGACGTAAAAATCCATCTCTGTCTCTTTCATTATTCAAATGATAACGGGATGGGCCATTGTATTCTTGATTCGAAAGGAACGGATTTTGGGGGCCTTGCTCTCTTGGCAAGTCATAGCCATTCCTTGGTGGGGATAGATATCCCTGTTAGGGAGATTTAATCCAGCAGAGTTGTCTTGGAAGCTATTCTTCGTTTTTCTATTTGTGTCCTCAAATATGTATCCCGTGGGTGCAGATTTGTCTGGAGGAGCGGAATAGATTTCTTGAGGTAGTTGTAGACCAGATTCCTGATTTGGAGAGAGATATCCTTTCCTTGGAGGAAGTATTCCTTCCCTAAACTTAGGTCTAGAGTAGTCCCTCTGTGGTGGATCATAGCCACTGCTTGAACTTGGAGGTCCGTATTCATTCTCTGGAGGTCGGATTCCATCAGTTTCATATCCAGGAGACAAATAACCCTTCCCAGGGAGTTCAAGTCCTTTTTTATAGTGCGGAGAGTCGTACTCCTCTTGGGGTAGATTTAGTCCAGACTCGTATTCAGGGGATATATAACCCTTTCCAGGCAACTTCAATCCCTTCTTGTAGTGAGGAGATTCGTAGTCCTTACTTGGAATATGTATTCCTGATTCATATCCAGGAGATAAATATCCTTTACCAGGTGGCTTCAAGCCTTTCTCATGTGAAGGACTATTATACTCCTTGTTGGGAAGGTGAATACCAGATTCATATCCGGGCGATAGATAGTCTTTCCCAGGAGGTTTCAGCCCTTTCTTGTAATGAGGAGAATTATAGTCTTTTAAAGGAAGCTCAATGCCTGACTCATATCCTGGAGATAAATATCCTTGTCCAGGTAATTCCAATCCTTTTTTATAGTGAGGAGAGTTATAGTCTTTAGATGGAGGATGGATTCCTGCTTATATCCTGGGGATAAATATCCTTTTCCAGGCAACTCCAATCCTTTCTTGTAGTGAGGAGAATCATAGTCCTTAGATGGAGGATGGATTCCAGATTCATATCCAGGAGATAAATACCCTTTACCAGGAGGTTTCAACCCTTTCTCGTGGTGAGGAGAGTCATATTCCTCGTTAGGAAGATGAATCCCAGCTTCATATTGAGGGGAATCATATTCACTGCTTGGCAGACGAATGCCTCCTTCAAATCCTGGTGCCAAATATCCCTTTCCTGGAGGATTCAGTCCCTTTTGATAGTGTGGGGAATCATATTCATCTCTCGGGGGAGCAATTCCCTTTTTGTAATGAGGGGACTTGTAGTCTTTCCCTGGGGGATGAAGTCCGGGTTTGAAGTGTGGAGATCCGTACTCTTGATTGGGTGGGGAGATTCCAGACTCATATCCTGGAGATAAGTAATCCTTTCCAGGAGGAGATATGCCAGACTCATAGCCGGGAGATAAATAGTCCTTTCCAGGAGGAGAGAGTCCTTTTTCATAGCCAGGCGATAAATAGTCCTTTCCAGGAGGAGAAAACCCATTTTCATAACCAGGTGATAAATAATCCTTTCCAGGAGGAGAAAGTCCCGTCTCATATCCAGGCGATAAATAATCCTTTCCAGGAGGAGATATACCGGACTCATAGCTAGGGATAAATAATCCTTTCCAGGAGGAGAAATCCCTTCTCATATCCAGGCGATAAGTAATCCTTTCCAGGAGGAGAAAGTCCCTTCTCATATTCAGGCGATAAATAATCCTTTCCAGGTGGAGATATACCGGACTCATAGCTAGGGGATAAATAACCCTTTCCAGGAGGAGAAAATCCATTTTCATATCCAGGGGATAAATAATCCTTTCCAGGAGGTGAAAGTCCCTTCTCATATCCAGGCGATAAATAATCCTTTCCAGGAGGAGAAAATCCATTTTCATATCCAGGGGATAAATAATCCTTTCCAGGAGGTGAAAGTCCCTTCTCATATCCAGGCGATAAATAATCCTTTCTAGGAGGAGAAAATCCATTTTCATATCCAGGGGATAAATAATCTTTTCCAGGAGGAGACAGGCCCTTCTCATATGCTGGAGAGGCATACTCCTTGCTAGGAGCATGGATCCCTCCCTCATAATGCGGAGAATCATAGTCCTTGCTGGGAAGAGGGAATCCACTCTGATACTTTGGTGAGCCATAGTCTTTTCCAGGAGGTAGATAGCCCTTTTGAAAATGTGGGGCATGATAGTCCCCCTGCGGGGCCTTGAGCCCCTGCTCATAATGCGGAGACTCGTAGCCCTCTCGCGGAGGCTTGATGCCTCCCACGTATTGGGGGAACTTGTAGTCCTTATGAGGCCCCTCAAGTCCCTGTTTATACTCAGGGGGCAAGTAATCATTTCCTGGGGGCTTCAGTCCAGATTCGTAGGTTGGTGAGGCGTAGTCCTTTCCTGGTGGCCGGATTCCCTTTGATGAGTAATGTGGGGGCTTATAGTCTTTGAGAGGAAGCTTGATTCTATCCCCTGGCTTTGGTGGAAGATAGTCCTTGGAGGGTGTGCGATAGCCTTTGCTATAAGTCGGCTGATTATACTCTTCCTCCGGAGGATTGTATCCTGTTTCATAAGATGGAGGCAAATATTTGTGATCCGGAGGGCTTAGGCCTTCCTTGTATGCTGGAGGAAGATAATCCTTGTTGGGTGTCTGGAGGCCATTGGAGTATTGAGGAGAGCGATAGTCCTTATTGGGTGTCTCCAGACCATTGCCATACTTTGGAGGAAGGTAATCCTGTTGTGGGGCATTCAGTCCACGTCCATACTTTGGGGGTAGATATCCACTCAGAGGAGGGCTCAACCCTGATTCATATCGTGGACGGTTATACTCTTTTATTGGGGCTTGAAATCCTTTGTCGTACTTTGGGGGTAGATAGTCCTGAGAGGGTAGTTCAAAGCCGGACTCGTACTGTGGAGGTAAGTAATCCTTCTGTGGCGGCTTGATTGTGTCAGTCTGTGGGGGCAGATAGAGTTCGTTGGGAGGAAGCAGTCCTTCAACGCCTTTTGGTGGGAAATATGACTGACTTGGGGGCTTAATCCCTGTAGAATAAGCCGGTGGTAAGTACTCCTTGGAAGGTGGTCTTATTCCATCGTACTTTGGGCCCGAGTAATCTTCTGAAGGAGGGTCATATCCAAGTTCATGGCTTGGGTTTTGATAATCCTGATTTGGAGGCAAGTAGCCCTTCACTCCACTCTTATCCTCTGATCCTTTGTATTTAGGCAGCTTATACTTGGACCCTGGAGTGGGTGGAAGGTAATCTTTATTCGGGAGTTGTATCAAGGAAGATTCCTTTTCATGAGTTGGAAGTTTATCTGGGATTTGAATACCTTGCTTAATTGGAGGAAGGTATTCTGAGCCCTTATTAGAGGATGATTCGTTTCTGTGTGGCAGTAAATGGGGAGGTACGTCCTTGGAAGGTGGCTTTTGTGTGAGTACTCTGGTATGGGTCGAGGTACTTTCAGTTCTTTGACGAGAGGAGGCTTAAGTCTGGAGACTGCAGGGTCCAAATGAGGAGGTAAGGGGGCTTCAATGTTCTCCATGACTTTATATCCCATTTTAAAGTCAATTCCTTCTCCTGAAGTGGTGTTCTTTTTTTCTACTTTCTGAATAAGCGGAAGGAAATGGGGTCGGTAGATAATCGCCCGTGATGGTCGACCGATCCCTTCCTCAATTTTCTCTCCGTTTAGCACATTTATTTCATCGTTGCTGGGTATGTTGATTTCGATATTAATTGAGTGAGGCGTCAACTGTCGGGATAGAGTCTCCTTGTCACCCGTGGACAGAATGGTGGTGGTAACCTTCTCTTCCCCTGAATCTCCCCCGTTAGAATGGACCTCAATGTTCACGGAGTTATTTGCCTTGGCCTTGCTTGGAACCTTGTAGAACTTCATGTCCTTCAATTGAATCACTTCATCCTTTTTCCTAGTGCTGACAGGGGAGGGAAGGGCTAGTCGCTTCATAGAACCGGGTGGGGCAAATATCCGTGCTCTAAAGTGGGTATGGTATAAGTTTGTAGCTGGGCAATTTCCTCTTTACTTGGAAGGATGAATCTTGCGTGAGGATGTGACTCTGTCCTTGGAGGAGGAGGAGGAGGCAGATAGCTGGATCGACTGTCTTTTCTTCGTGAGGATCCTGGACGCTCATATTCGAATCTAGGGGGCAGATAGGTTTGCATCATTTCAATCTCTGATGGACCCTCATCTCTATCTGAGCGTTCCTCCAAAAGTAAATTCCTATCGGATTTAGAGTGAAAGAAAGTGTGATCAAAGGATGGGTCCTCTTGCTCAGGGCGGAATGGAGGAATATATTCAGTATCAGGAGGATATCTGTGATTCCCACGAATGATCACAGGGCCAGGGCCCCCCGGCTGATTTGACACAGGAGACTTGTATCCCTTGATAGGGACTCTGAGACTGTGATAGTCCTCATCGAATCCATGAGAAACTTCTGGAGAAAGAGAATACTTCTCATGAGAGTCCTCCGTGTATCCCTGAGATCCCTGAAAAGATGGAATGTATTCTGTATCCGGGGGTCGCCTGGCTTTATTTCTAGCATCCTTTCCATGATAGTCCTCATGAAGGGATGGACCACTATAGGTTGGTTTTGGGGGACGGCTTGCTTTATTTTTAGGACGAGGAGGCCCCTGTCTAAGCTGCTTTGGCCGCTTGCTCGGTGTTTGCAGAGGCATAAAGTGTTCAAAAGTGGATTGAAAGTTAGAGGAGAGTCCAAGAAGGGAAAATAGGTTTTGATAGGCCTGTATGAGCTCAAAATGCGTTGAAGAGTCCAGATGTGATGAAGAAGTGGGACTCTCTTTATCCTCAGATCCTTCCACAAAGTCATCGTAGAGATTATTGATCTTTTTGAGATACTTGTAGCCCTCTGTGATGGGAGAGGATATGGGCGGAATGGGCGTTGTGGAGTAGGCCTTCATAGGAGATATCGTGGATGATGGGGCATGTGAGACGCTTGTCTGAGGCGGTTGATAAGATGGAAGATCGTAGGCTGGAGGGTGCGTGGGAGGTGAGTAGGAGGACTTTGGGGGTTGCATTGTTGCGTAAGGCGTAGATGAATGTACAACAGATGGAGTCGAGGAATGAATAAAGTTCTTTGGAAAGTAATGATCCCGTGGGTCCGAGCGGACTTTATCGCCCCCTGGGCCATCAATGGGAACGTTCTTTGGCGTAACGGCAATGGCATAATGAGATTCAAAGTCCTTAAACTTCAGGCTTGGCTCCTTATATACCATACTTGGTGCAGGATACTTTGATCCTTCGGGCTTTCTATATGTGTTGGATGGAATATACTTCATTTCCTGATGAGCCTTATTCTTTTTATGATCGTAGCTGGTCTTTGGCTTCTGCGTAGGGTCAAAGTTCCTGGGCATCTTTGGGTAGAAGAGGGTTGTGGGTATTTTGGTGGTTGTTGTGGTCATTGGGGGTGGAGGGGATGGGAAGGATGGGGGGTTGATTCGTAGGGAGGAACATAGGGTCGAGGCAGGGGCTCTGGTCGGACGACATAGGGTCTGGCTGAGGGGTAATGGTAGGGTGGAAGTTCCTTTGTGTGCGGAAAGGGATCTGATGGGATATGTGGAGATGGAGAGTGTGAAGGGAGTTCTTTGGTGAGGGGATTGACATCTATCCCAAGAACATGTGGACCTGGAGTATGCTGGAATAGAGGCAAGGACTTGACTTTGGAGTCCGTTGTTGTTGTTGCACCAGGGGAGAAGATTGGAGAAGTAGATGCATAGCGATCAATGACTGGAAGGCTTCGATATGCAACAGATCGAGGATTGACTTCATCCACAATAGGCTTTATTTTACTCTTTAGATTCATGGATGGTCGATGAACGAGTGAAGTGGGGGGTCGTGCATGTGTGAGCTTCGGGTGAATCCTTGGGGCTTGTCGCTTGAGATTGTTTGATGAAGGAGGAGGGATTGGATCCTCGAGGTTCTTTTTGTGAAGTCGTAGATCGGATTCTAAAATGTCTTCCAGTTGACTCGGTGGATCCCGGATTGCATGCTGCGTAGTTTGGAGCCCAGGAGGCCTTCGAAGGTTCGGCGCTCTGGGGAAAATGAGGGCGAGGTTGTCTGATCGGAGTCCTCTGGTTGGAGTTTGGAGCGGAGGTTGTCAATCATGACCTTCATGCGTTCGATTTTTTCGTCACTGCGCTTCTCGGAAGAGCTTTCCTCCTGTACTCGAGTCTTGTATTTGTCTGTCAATCTGAAAGTAAGGGAATAAATATGGATGTATGTGTAATATTTAGATAAGCCAAGTTTAGAAACAAGCGCTAGAAATGACACACGTGACGAACGTATTCTTTGACTATATTATTGCTTTTCCCTACTAGCGTTGAACATGAATTATTCAAGCCTTACTAACTAAATATCGAAGGAAAAAGAGAGATGCATTGTTGAAATATGATTGTTAATGTTTTTGAACTTCTTGATAGTATAAGACGTTTTTATAGATAATTTGAATATACATTCGAGCATATTTATTGAGAACCTACGTATAATTCAAAGCTCACCTGTAAAAAGTATGGTCACACACATCCCACTCGGGCTTATATCTCAACTACATCATATACAATACATGGATGGTCAAGTATCATATTGAACTGAATACTGGACAATGCTCACCATAATAGTCTGGTCATACACATCCCACTTGGTTTACAACTTAACAATGTCATGGATTGAACTGAATACTGTGCAAATTCACACAAATAATGATTTTACTATTTTTTCATTGGACATTAAATTCGATTTGACGCCATTTTATCTTAAAATCAATGAGTTCCGATTACAGGTAACCAAACTCGGTAATTTCTCGCTAGCATATAGATAGAGTGGAACTGATTCCTTCTACAGACACACACACAACCAATGTGGAGCGCCAACGAAGTCGAACACACTCAATAAGAAGTTGCTTGTTATTAGCTGCCCATCTTACCTCTTAAGCAGTTTCTAAAGTCTAAAACACTCATAAAAGAAGTTAAAGCTTCTTATTTCGCTATCTTACCTCTTAAGCAGTTTCTCCATGGTACCCTTCCGTTGCTTCACAACATCGTGCACCCCTCCAGGTTTCCCTTCCTCCACAAAAGTAGTCTCTGCCCGATCATTATTGGCAGATGCCAGAGCATAGGCATTAAGGCCTCTCTCGAATACTTGAAACCCTCGGGCCGTCTTTTGTGAAGGAAGGCACCCCGTTTTTTGAATCCCTCTCAGGATCCGTCTCCTGGAGAACATTATTCTCCGTCAACTCATGGACAACTTCCTCCCCGACAAGGCTGGAGAGAAAAGATATCTCTTCCGGGGTGAAAATGTTGAAGAGCATCACTGTCGTTCCCTCAGAGATGAGATCATCCTCTTCATCGCTAGTCTCTGCATTTAAATGATCTTCTAACTCATCTACATTCCCTCTTAATGGCTGTGAGCCCTCCTGAGAACCACCCAGTCCGTGGACTCAAGAGTCTCCTGATCCAATCCAACTTTGGCTGCACCTTTTTTTCTTTCGTCTCTTTGGAGGGCTTCGTATTTTTTGGCATATTTTGGAAATACTTTTTCCAGCTCTGGTGAAATGGAGGCATCGTTGGATATCTCAATTGGGGCCATGTTTTCGTCCTCGATGATCCCCTCGCCCTCCGCGAGGATCTTTGGTTCTTCTCGTTCTATGGCACTGTAGTTGATGAGGGGATTGTTCTTGTTAGGGGAGGAGTGCGCCCAGGGGAGGCTGAATTGGAGGGATAGGAGACATAGGAGGAGCAATCCGTGGATATCTGTAAAAATATATATATATTGAAATCCAAGCAGATAAAAGAGACAACTGTCATATTAAACCTACAATAATTGTGCAGGCCTGACTTAACATATTTAAATTCTTTATTTTTTGTTGATATACCAAACCGACTATATTTCAACTAAACATTTTATTACATATATAACAAATTGGTTTATAAATTTACGAATGAATCAAATATGTAATAAAGTTATCAATAATTATTAGAAATCATTTGGGGAGGGGCAACTTTAGTAGATCAAAATTTGTGTATGTAAAACTTTTACTCTTATAAAATTAATTTTGTTTTGTTAACATAAAATAAGACAAATTCTTTCGGATCACTAAATTAAAATCCTCGTGAAAAATAGTCCCCAAGATTTTAATCTTTTTATTCAACAGTTCTATTTTATGATGTGTACAACTGAGTACATAAAAAATATAGATAATGTATGAAAGTCACATAAGTAAATATTTAATTTACAATTTTATCTTTTAATTTCCGAACTACAAATGAACACTCGATCAAGAAGTGCCTCAGTGTTTCCTTGCAAAGGAAACAAAAAAATATCCAAAATCCTTCATATGGGGCTACCAAAGATAAAATATTCGTCAAAACTCTGTACTTCAACCATTACAGGGAGAAGTTCAGATCATGTTAACGTAGGCCTTTGATTATTCACAAACTGGAGCTCTACTCCATATTTTCCCTTCCTTCTGTCTATCTCTGTCAGAAAACACTTGCCGATTTTTTAACTCCCCATAAACTTTTCTGGAAAAATAAGATTGTTCCACAAAAATATTCTACATAATATATCTCTTATTTTTGTTGCATAGTTAGCTGTAGGTTTTTGTAGTGCCTTAGGATTGCTTGACTCTTATGAGCCATCTAAAGTGATGTTGTTCCTAAAGCTTTTAGAAAAATTGTACCCTTCTTCTGTTCACATTAAATAAAACCCTAAAATCTGTCATTAAATGAGTTTTTGCGAAAATTATTTGCAGATCAGACTCTATACGAAATTGTTTAAAAGATTGTTCGATATCTTCCTGACTCCCTGAAATAAGTTTGGACATGTCATCTCTGCAAAGGCTTGTTTACGTTTCGACTTCTCCTACTCAAATACCTTTTATGTTTTTACAAGCGCTAACCTCCTCTATGAAATAGGCCTAATAAAAATAATAATTGCATAGATAACCATCGGCCTAATAATACTAATAGTAATACTACTAATGTTAATAAAAACATAATAATAGACTTATTTGAAAAAAGTGGCCGCGGAAATTTTGCGGCCCAGCTCAAGTTCTTGGATTCAATGTGGCCCTCATGGAAAACTAATTGAATAGCCCTGACGTAGGCCTTTGATTATTTCACAAACTGGAGCTCTCACTCCATATATTTTCCTTCCTTCTGTCTATCTCTGTCAGAAAACACTTGCCCGATTTTTTAATCCCCGAATAAACTGTTTCTGGAAAAATAAGATTGTTCCATTCAAAAATATTCTACATTATAATCTCTTATTTTTTTGTTGCATAGTTAGCTGTAGGTTTTTGTATATATTCTTCTATAGGTTTGTTGTTTTCTAAACTGTATTTCCCATCTAAAGTGATGTATGTTCCTAAAGCTTTTAGAAAAATTGTACCCTTTATTTCTGTTCAACATTAAATAAAACCCTAAAATCTGTCATTAAATGAGTTTTTTGCGAAAATTATTGCAGATCAAACTCTATACGAAATTGTTTAAAAGATTGTTCGATATCTTCCTGACTCCCTGAATAAGTTATGGACATGCCATCTCTGCAAAGGCTTGTACTTACGTTTCGACTTCTCCTACTCAAATACCTTTTATGTTTTTACAAGCGCTTACCTCCTCTACTAGCGAGTCAAGACACATTATAACAAAGTTGAAGAGATAAGGGTTCCCTTGTCACAGCCACTATTAATTTGAAAAAATATTATCGGTACTTTCATAGTACTATATGTACTACAAAGACTGACTCCTACATCCTTACAAAAATTTCTCCTATTGCATGATACTTTAGACTTTTTTAAATGAATGATGACTTACAGGCGACAGGTTCTTTTTTATCAACTCCCCATCGTGCTAAACCAGAACTGTTTTTATCAACCTGTGCAAAGCGTCGTTAATACTCCTACCCCCAACTTCCATTAATCTGTTAGGAACGAAACCTTTCTGAGCCGGGTGTATTATACAAGTAAATAACGTCCGGGTCTTCTGGCTAATATACCACTATGGACTTTATAGAAAACATTGCTTTAAATTTACTCTGGCGTCTCTCCCTACTTCAGAAATTAATATTTGTTTGCCAAGGGAAATGTCATTCTCACAATGACTACCATGCGAGCTTCGTCCAAAAAAAAGTAATCGTAAAATAACCAATGACGTCATTGATACTCCTTGTTTTTCAATTACAAAAATAGTTATAAAGTCTGAAGACGTCATTGATTGATTAGCAAAGTTTATCCTTGTCTAAAACTTAAGTTTTTTAGATCAAGTATGTATTGAACGCCATATATATATATACATATATTATATATATATATATAATATATATTATATATATATATATATATATATATATATATATATGATTATATTATTATATATATATAATAGGAACGGGAAAGAATTATCCACCGGGACAATTATGCCCTCGCCGGCCTTATACAGGCCCCAATATGCCATTGGGAGGCTGTCAACGGCTGTTTATGTTTCTTGAGGCCAGCGGTCCACCGGGATAGTCCCGGTACTCCCCCTGGCCACTCCGCCCCTGTATATATATACCTATATAATATATATATATAGCGTGTTCAGTCAACAAACGAATCATATTTATAAAATTAAAGGGCTTCTTTCTATTTCTCACTTCATATCTTGTCCCAAAACATGACTCAGCAGAAATCCTTTGGAATCCTCCTAAATACAATAGAGACTATAAAAGTTAGTTCTCACGAAAAAATAAAGCATTAAACATGACGAATTAGTCCTTGATATGAAGCCTAAGTCTTGGTCTCCTTGTTTAAATTGTAGCTAGGCCCCTCTCTCTGGGAGGGACACTACTAATATTACTACTAATTTATTCATATTAATTAGGGCGTAATTGAAGAAAATGAAGAGGCAATAATGTTTTCTTATTTTAAATATACTTATATCATTATTATGGCTGTGGCATATGTTTGGGTAATTATAATCATTCCAAACAGGTTTCATGAGGGATATATGTATTATGTATAGTTGTCTTGGACAATCTGTTCTTGTGGTTCTTTAAGGAAAGTATGACTATTATTTATTGTTGTTATTATTAAAGTACATGCCGTGAAATAAAAAGAGTTTCATTTATTATATAGAGCAAGAAGAAGGGATTTATGTATCTTTTTGTCCACCGATTTATATGTATATCTAATTCAAAAGACAAGAGAAATTCATTCAACTTAAATGTGCACTTTGATGACTTTAAGCTACCTAAAATGGCTGCCCCAGGGGGTAAAAAATTGAGTGACTAGAAGAAATGAACAAGGAAAAATACAGCCTGGGAAGAAATGGTCCAAGATAGAAAAGGAAATTGATTACGCATGGAAAAATGGACCAAATACATGGGTAGGCTAGTATTTTAATGGAATACAACTAAGTATTGAGCAGGCTCTACTTCTTGGTGTCCAGAAGAATGGACAATGAAAATACAGTGTGGGGAAAATGGGCAATTTTTGGGGAAAGTGATTCATGGAAAAATGGCACAATTCATAGGTAGACAAGATTTTGAGTGGAAATCAACTAAGTGTATGACCCGTCATTTTCTTTTTTATCTTAGATAATTTCTTCCCGGTACATTTTTTCAGTCATTTCTTCCTAGGCCATATATACCTCAGGCATATCTTCCTAATATATAAAAATCTGAAGCACTGGAAATATAGAAAAAGAAAATCCTACTATAAACGTCCCGTGAAGTCCTCACCCTATGTTATGTTTAAACAAAAAATAGTCATATAAAAATATATATATATAAACTATATATATATACCAGGAACGACCGGGTACGCGGCCCGGTTTCCGCTGTTTTTGAACGTGCCGGGCCGTGACTTGTGTATTTTTGTTTGTTCGTCATTTTGAAAGTGACAACGTTTAAAAATTAAAAAAAACGTCATCACTTTCTTTTAACAAATAATTTTTAACTTAAAAAAATTAAAAGTAACAATTATTTTATAAAAACGTTCTCACTTTCAGAATGACGAGGGAACGAAAATATTAAAGTCCTGGGCCGGGACGTTCAAAAAACAGTCCCGGCCCGGCTCCCGGTGAAAAAAAGTGTCTCGGTCGTTTTCTGATATATATATATTAATATAATATAATTTATTACCTCTGAATGGCTGTCGGTTGAAACATCGCTCCGCCTCGTCATGTCGAGAAACCTGAATTATTGATAGGTGAGAAAGACGTTGTGAGCACGATGAACTCTTCACCGGCGGCTGCATAGAAAGAAGCACTCTTTTTTTGCTTGAGCTGATGCCTGAAAACAACAAGAACATAATATAAAATCTTAATATATTTCAAAATATGTCTCTGTTATTAAAGCTCTCAATGTTTTAATATATCTATATTTGTGGCTTTTTGAATCTTATTCCTTTTATTGAAGCTTAACATAGTTTACTCAACGATCATTTTCTCACTTTGAGACTTTTGGTCAAAATAGGTAATCAGGGTCTTAGAATAGAGAGTTTAAACCAGGGGTCGGCAACCCGTAGCTCTAAGAGCCGCATGCAGCTCTTATAGAGCTTTTCCAAAATGTAAAAAATGGAAAAGATGAGAGAAATTATATAGGATATATGTGCACTGTTTGAATAATATATAAAATTATTATTTTTTTTGCGGCTCCAGACACCTTTTTAAATTTTTTTTGGTTCATTATGGCTCTTTACAACATTTAGGTTGCCGACCCCGGGTTAAACAAACAAAATCCTCACTATTCAGTACAAGAACTGACGGGAACTCCAAAGTATAATGTTGAATACATATCATGTATATTAAAAAATAAATATGAAATAAAATAAGGTTCTGAGGAATTAAAATTATTCATTTTTAAATTATGATAAAGTACCGTTTTTTTAAAGACTATATGTACTTTTTATAGTTATTTGTATTGCTTGTAATAGTTGTTCCCTT
>CP045910.1:2303984-2315213 GCA_013387185.1 Caligus rogercresseyi
AAGTCCCATTATCAAAAGAGAGTGTGAAGGAGACTCACGTTTTTGACTGCTATTGCTTATTTAGTTGGTTTCACCCTCCTACAAACACCCTTCTATTTCAAGCAAGGCGTGATTAAAAGTCATTTCTTGAAGGTAAGTGAGAGCTCATAATAAACTATTGGATGAAAATCATTTGTATGAGTTAAAAGCACTATAAATATATATAGGTATGTCGCAGCAAGATCCAGTAGAATCGTAGACTCTCCTGGTAGAGATTACGATCCTTATCTCTTCTAGGAGAGATGACGACTTAAATATGGAGGTAATATTTACAATGTTGTAAAAACTATTATTTATTTCATTTGCAAATTTCTATTCCTTATTTTGGTGGCCATGATTTCATTTGTATGTTCAAGGAAGCAAATGCGACGCCATGTTTTGCTTACACTGTATCTATGTATTATATATATTAATAACAATTTGATATTCATCGGAGAAGAAATCGGACATAATTAAAATAGTTTGAATAACATCGTCGTCAACCATCCCCATATTTAATCCTTTTAAGATCCTGATATCTTCTAGCAGAGACGTTGATTCTACTGATATAGATCACGATTGTAGTCACTCCTAGGAGAGGATACGATCGTGATCTCTACCAGGAGAGTCAACGACTCGTCTGGATCTTCATCCCTACTGCAAACAGTAGTAAAAAAGAGGAAGTACCGTGAACGTTAGCATAACTCTTGTTTTTAATGGATAGAAGGGATTCTTTCTGCCTCATAAGGCTTCTATATAAGTTTTCTCTTAGTTCAATTAGTCAGGGACGTGCCATAAGGTGAAGCACAGACGTCACACACGTTCATTCGGATCCTGTTAATCTGAGTGATGACGTTGAGTGCCGTCCATCATTTAAACTCCCTGGAGTTAATAGGGTATAACACTCGAAACATGGAATATCATAGAAATATCAATATATTTTTTGTTAATTCAAGTTTATTCATATTCTGTATGTGGTTAAGATAATACAAAAAATAGTCAAGATATCACCGCTATCAATACACATTTAAAATACAGCTAAACATAACTACATAGACTATTAAGATTGTTCACCAGTCTGACGTTACGTTCGAAAAAACCCCACACATTCATTCCCTGTTTGCCATGTTTTTGAATATGAATCCCTTAAAATATAAAACATATTTTTGTAATCTCAATTGCAGTATCCATTGAAATGCATTCCACTGTTATTATAAAGAAGAAAGAGTTGTTTTTTTTTCATGGGGGAAATTGTATAATGACATATAAATCAAGGAATTTGCCAAATGAATAATCCATTTGACTCATGTAGCATCAAATCAATGTTACCTAATCAAATGTTTTAAGGTGGGCATGGACTTTGAACCCTTTAAGAATGCTAGACAATGAAAGTCATGTGATTTTGTAGGCTATACTGAATTTTTAAAACTTTCATATGTAGTAGTACTTTATTAAAAGGAGAAAAAAAAGAGTTAGATAAATTGTAAAGAATATTATTTTTTGCTATGTTTTGAATAACTCCAGGATTTTGTATGGCATCTTGTGGATTTTGTAATTGTGAAGATACTCTTTCAATAAAAATAACCCTTAGCAGAAAGGGGTGATTTAAAGAAATAATGGTGTCTAAGTAGATATTTTTTAAATGATGACGATCTGAGAATGATATAAATATATTTTGGGAGATGTAAGAAAATGATTTAAAGAATACGAGGAGATCAATGAGTAGTAGTTATCCATAATTGCAAGGAATAAACTATACAAGCTTAATAGAAGACCTTTTACTCTTAGTTAAACAAATAGGACGAATATATATTACATTACCAATGGAATACACATTTGTCATTAATTTTTTTTATTAATCCCACTTTTACTGTATAGTTTTACAACTATCATAATAACAATGAGATATTGGCAACAATTAAGTATGGAATTTATGCTAAACATGTAGATCTTCAATCTCAGTATCATTAAAAAGTCGATACATATGTAAAACCATGACGATATCAGGAGGATTCGACTTACTTATGTACCTATAGAATTGCCATTGCCATTGTTTGAGAGCCCTCCAACAAATTTTGATGACTAAAAAAAAATATTATATTACCAAATCTATCATTTTGTGCCATTAGAATGCCGTTACATATAAAGAAATATGTAGTTACCGTGACATCAAGGGGATTCATCAAGTGTATGCCCTCCAGAAATGCCACAATATTTGTGTCAGAGTTCAAAATCTTTAAATAATATTTTTTATTTTATGGTTTTAATGATATAATAGATCTTCAGTATTAATGCTGCTAAAATAATACCGTTACATATCCGTGATCATATGTTTATTATATACCAGGAGGATTCAACTAAATTATGTCCAATTGCCCCAATATTTTGCCATTTGAGAGCCATCGAACATAAACTGTTGTTTCGTGATTTAATCCCTTGAAGGCTTACTAGATTGTAGTGCCACTAGCTACCCGTTACATGATAGACTATATGGCTCATGTCATATCATGAGGACTCGACTATGCCAATATAATTGCCACAATATTTTGCCATTGAGAGCCATCGAACATAAACTGTTGTTTATGATTTTAATCCTTGAAAGCCCTACCTTACTAGATTTAGTGCCACTAGCTTGCCGTGTCAAGTAAGAAAACATGGCTCATGTTATATCATGAGGTCTCTAATAATTTTCATTCTTCTTTGCGAGCTACTTCCCCTTAAATTATAGCTCCAAATGGTAACCTATATATATATATAGGTATATTCCTTTAATTAGAAAATCTTGTGCATTAATTTTTAAGTAAATATCCAGAGAATTAAATTAACGAGAACCTAAATGAAGGATAGCTAGATGATGATGATGTGAATGAATTTGCCAGAGGCTAAAAATAATAAGAAGAAGGGTAAAAAAAACCTTAGTAAGTTGTTATTTAATCAGGAAAAACCTTCAAATTAAAGGAGATAGAGAGAGAGAGACAGAAAAAGAGGGGGGCAGTAATCATTATGAATACGTTTTAATAGTCATATATATATATATATATATATATATATATATATATATATATATATTAGAGCTATACACCCGAATTAAATCGGTATTTAGAACTGGAAGCGTATATTTACCTGGTGCTGTGAAGAAGTTGAGCTTGCATAAGGAATAAAAACTCTGGAGCTGAAAGTGCATTTAATATCGGACAACGACTAAAAAAGACAGTTAAGGGAATAATTTATTTGCACTTGCCTTCCATTTGCTTCAAAATCCGAGTGCATTTATGATTAAATAAAAATAACATGTATTAAATACAAATATCTCTAAAAAAATATAACTAATTATATACTTAATTGTCTTTGGTTATAAATTGTCCGATACTAAATGCATATGAAGAAGTCACAGAGTATATACATAAATAAATTTCTCTTTCTTTCTTATCTACCGCACCGATCGATATTCGGTAGAAATATAATAAAATCTACCGAATACCGAATCGGCGGTACAGAATCCCAGCTCTCTCTCTCTCTCTCTCTATATATATATATATATATTGCAATATTATATTCTATTTTTTTGACAAAACCATCGGCCTAACTAATAGCATGATGCACAATAAACTGAATAAAAGAAGGAAAGAAGAGTACTCGTTGGCGGCCATCTTAAATTACTACTTTTGTGATGATAATATATATTCTTAATGTTAAGGCAGCAATTAAGGAATTAGAAAGTAATTATTTCTATTCCTTGAGCAGTCGAAGCCTCAAATCCAAGTCTTACTTGGATTAATAGAAAAATGGAAATATACCAAGAGTATATAACCCAGTGACGTCATGTAAGGAACAAACATATATAAAAACAGGATGATAATGTCATTAGATATTTATGGCAGGATTTTCATTACTTTATTCCCAAGAGCACTTTTATTGTTTAATGATCAAGTGTGGAGTCCATTTGTGATTGCTAATCGTCATCTATTTATGAAGAGTGCATTTTTCTTCTCAGTTTTGAGTACCCGGCTATTTCGTATATAGTTTCGTGGACAAAACCAAACTATCTGATTACAAAAATGTTTTGTTTGTTTACATAATTCTTAAGTGTTGTAAATAAACATTGTAAATAATAATAACAATAAAATAAAAGATACGTAGCTCCAAGGTAGATAAAATAAACTACTTTTGTGCATATTTGATTCAATCCCATTGTATTATCCGACTGGATATAAATAATAATTATATAGAATTAAAATAAGTCTATAAAATCTATTATATTTTCCGTGATTTAGAATTGACCTTCCCCTCTCAGGACTATAACCTGCGCCCTCAGCACATAGGATTGAGCAGGTTTCCAGTGCATTAAACGCTACTAAATGACTCGCTTTGAAAGGTCTTCAACTCAATTATTAAAAAACTTAATTAGTTAGTTTAAATGTACAAAAAAGTGATACTCGAAGAGGATGATAACTATACAAGTATATTTTCAGAATGTTCATGCATAAAAATACTTCAATCATTTAAAGAATAATGTTGGGGGCGGAGGTTCGAATCGAGGGGATTGTATTTTGGTGGTCTACCTCATTGATAAGAGGTTCCTAGGTTCGAGTGACTAATTTTAATGCTAATATGCTTATTTATATCCAATCAGATGATACTGCAATTCTATCGAATCATATAAGTACAAAAAAAAAGAATCACCTATCTATGGTATCGAAAAGATTTAAAGATCGAAGAAAAAGATATTTGAAAATTATTTATAAATTGTTTTCCTATCACAAAGACGAACTTTATGCATCGGCGAATGCACAGATGACTTCAATATGTATCTATTACTTGTCTACATAACTACAATACATCCTAGTGTATGTTATTGCATTTATATACTTTGTCGTCTTAAATTGTTTCAAGCAAGTCTAGTAAATACTCTTTTTCGATTAAAAATGAGAAATGAATATAACAAAATGTTAAAAATTGGACAACATTGTATTAAATGTCTTTTTTATTGACACAATGATATATATATATATATATATATATATATATATATATATATATATATATATATATATATATATATATACAGCTAGTATCGATGGAGTAATAATCTTCGGACTGAGAAGCCATTAGCTAGTTTATATATTTTATTAGTAAACCAGTATATTTTTATACAAATATACAGATTGAATTGATATCAGTGGATTTCAAGGAATCGAGAATTGTTCTTTTGGATATGCAATTCATTCTGAAAAATCCAAAAATCATGTAATTGGTAAAAATACTCGGAGTTTTATCGATTATAAAATTATCTACAGCCGATAATACCTGTCTATGAAATACGGAATGTCAATCCCAGTTCGGTATTTTTTTTTACTAAATAACATATAATCATTACATAAGAATGTGAGTGATTTTTTAATTGTTGGGATTGGTGTAAGAAAACAAATTGTTATCACATTCGATCAAGTCACCAACCAAATGAGCCACAACTGTCCAGAGACCTAAACCAGAGTATTTTAAATAAATATCTAAAAACGTTGTCATCATTTTTAAACCCTATGCGATCCGCCAAAAAACTATGCAATACCAGGACACCTAACTGAAGAAAAGTTCAATTCTTTTGAATACGTTCATTTTGATTTGGCGTTATAAATGGAACTATTTTAAGCAATGCTCAAATCGGATACAATATATTTTTTTAATATTTTTAAGCTATACACATTAGTTTGACAATATATGTATATAAATGATTACATTTGAAAGATTTACTATTTTAATAAATAGAAAAAGTTTCTGCCACTTTCTCCCATTTTTGAACAAAAAAGAAAGATTTTCATCAAAGACGCTGATGTGCCTTCGTATCATCTGTGTTTACTCAACCCAAGGCACTGCTTTTGTCCAACAGGGAAGATAATCTTTCATTTCCTTACTTAAAAATAAAATAAAAAACTATATTACCTGACTTCTTTCTGAATTAACATCTGGGCCGCGGATCAGAGTTGTTGTTTTTGCTACGAAGTAATACTTGTGTTATATCTATAATTATAAGTATATATATATATATATATATATATATTTCCCTCCACAATATAAAATATTTCTATGATATAAACAGCTTGAACCATAAAAAGCACTTAAAAGAAACTATCAACTTGGGATATAATGGCGTGTTCGATTTAGGCAAAATTTTACGCGGAGGATTTTGTTCTAGCCCAAATAATATTTTTGAGTGAGTTGTTGTTCTTTGAAAAAGTATTTAGTAAACAAACAATCGAGTCGTTTATTTGTTTGTCTCTGTATCATCTAGAAACTTAGTTAAGTATATTCATAAGACTTTCTAAGGTTAAAATGCTAAGGAAAGATTAGATCAAAGTGAACATTCACGGGAAAATCCACGAAAAACGTACAAGTTGTGAATAAAAATTCCTTGGAGCTATTTTTTTTAGATTGCATAAACTTACCTGAAGCAATTGATTAATAATTATTTGAACATTATTATTCCTTTAAGGGAAACATTACAAATTAGAGGCATATATAAATCAGAGAGTGCAAACCTCCGCCGTCACGGGGTCCTTATGAGCCTTCCGAGGCGGATTTTTCACGACTGAGGCGGCGTAGAGGGCCGGGGGAGGGTTCCCCTCGAGGGAAATTCGAGAGGAAGACGCTCCCGGCACCCGAATTTCACAGCACAGCGACATTATTGGCCGAGTAGGCTAACTGAAATATTTATTAGTATTTAGCTCATTTTGCATCTTAATTCTGCACTCAGAGATGCCAAATTTAATCACTTGTTCCTTATTGCACTTCTAACAACTCCACAAAGTTTCATTCGAATCCGTTCGGTACTTTTTGAGTTATCCTGCTGACAAACCAACAACCACGCCAGTGGAAAACAATACCTCCTTCGGCGGAGGTAATTAACCTAAATATTTTAATCATTTACCTCCCCCTTTGACGTCATACTGGATCCTAGATTAATTACCATTTTTATCAGTAAAAACCACCTAATTGTGTTCTTAAAAAAGTAATTCCCTTCTATGCAAATTCCTCAAATATTTACAATACTTTTATAATCATATTCTTTAGGTGGTTACTTTTACATAATGCTATAATTAATTTGACCTAATTATAATTACACACATTAGGAGGCTGCTTGTTTATGTGTATAGAAATATAATGAGGTGAACCCAGAGAAACTTATTAAGCTGATATATTAAAAAGAGATACTTTGAGTATAAATAATACGCTTGGTCTCTGAAAGGATCTTATCTAATTTATTACTTTATACGAAATAAAACCAAACTTTATTTCATACTTCTAAAAAAGAAGGTTGTATTTCAATTCTAATGTTTTAAGGTCGTTATATTGTCGTTTAATTATATTGTATGTCGTTATGTTTAAATATATAGTGTTTCTCTTCTTGCACCCTGTCTATACACTATAAAGGGCCAAGCGGCTGGAATAATTGTGTAATAAGTTCGTATAGGAACCTTTAAGACTTTGTATAAAGCATGATTATATATATATATATATATTGTTTATTAACACTGGTTTATTTATCAATGGCTATGACCCACATTTTTATAAACATTAACATTTAATTGAGAAAAACGATCTTAATATGAAAGGATACATACTTTTTTACGGATGAAATGATCTTAATTCAGGTTGTGGATATTATTTATCTTAACTCATTTCTAAAATGAATACCCTCTGTAATAACATCTTTAAAAAATAAATTATAAAACCGTGCCCATATTTATTTTTAAAAAGTGAGCATAAATCGTATTAAGGACCAGTTAAAAGAAAAATCGTTATGATACCTATTATTTGAGACTCGACTTTAACAAATACTTACTGTTTTAACATACATATATAAAAAAACTGTGGAAAAATGAGGAAGAATTCCGCTTTTGAAAGGATGTTTTCCTAGAAGAAAAGTGGTCTTCCATTTCTATTTCCATCCATCACCACAAAAATCCCTCAGTTTGATATGATGGTATGTACCTACAATGAAATGCAGTTATATGCAATGCGTAGATTATAATGCAGATGCCATTCATTTAGTGTTTTTGTCGGCTTTCTAATACTTGAAAGTATTACGTCAAAGGAACCTTTTGATTTTATATGGTTTGAAGTTAGGCAAAAATATCTCCATCTAGATATATATATATATATATAATATATATATATATAATATATAGATATATATATATAATATATATATATATATACAATGTATATTTATATATAAATTGAAACGAATGTTTAGGGTATTCATTAAAGATTTTGATCTGAAAGCAGCCACCACCAAATTCGGCTGAATCCTATTTTTAAATTATGTTAATAAAAACCCGTCAAATTCATTTTATTTCAAAAAATATCTTCCTGTAATTACTTTCGCTTAATTGCTGAAAGAAGTGACATAGAAATAAATGATTTAGTTTTAATTATTGATTTAATGGAATATTTTTAGTATGGTAAATTCATTTACCCAAAAAACGAAACCGTTCCTACCTTATGCTTATAAATGAGAACATCGACAGAAGAAAGTAAAATGGAACTCAATTTTAACTTATAACTTTATGTTCTATAGGACATTTGTGGATCTTATATAATTATGTATATATATATATACTAACTATTGCATAATTTTAAAGTTTTTAAATTAAATGAAGAGGTTCTGTTCATCCAGGATGCAATAAAATTATTTTCAATACCCTATAATGGTGCTGATAATTTGTGCGAAAGATTTTGAAGATAATGCTTGTGAAATATTTTATTTCAAAGTTTGTGGAACTTTTGAATCCATGTTCTTGCTCCAATAAGGATTGCCTCCAGGAGCCCTGACCTTAATCCAATGGACTATTTTGTCTGGGGCTATCTTGAAGGAAATAGAGTACTCACAACAAAAGCCTCCTCTCACCTCCATCAAGAAGGAGTCCATGGACAGTGAGATGTTGAAGAGGGCCTGACCCGATTTCAGGGGCCGCATACAAAAAGTTGAGGGAGAATATTTTAAATATTCCTTTCAAATGCACTTTATTTCAAATAAATTTCTCTATTAATTTCATGGTTATTCATTTTTTTGTTGTAAAAAGAGGTTTTCGCGCCAATTTTATCGTGGGACCTATATATATATACATATATATATATATATATTTTTTTTTTAAACTTGAGGCTCCAACATTTATATTTTTCATATACAAAAGAAATGATCACAACTAAATAGTTGAGTATGTTAAATTGACCAAAAAATATAAATATTAAATCTAAAGATAATCTGGAATTAATCAATTTATCAGTTTGGACCTCCCCCTCATCCTCTGTATGCATTTGCATGCTCTCCATATATTTTTATCTCTATTATAAATATGTATATATTTGATGCAATAATAAATAATCCAATGACGCACCTGATTATTGATTTAAGTTATTCTCGCAACTCATACCAGATTAAGGATACGTGAATCAATCGCAGGTGTTTATTTTCTAATTATTTAGCCATCAAATAGAGCACAGCTCAAAAGTATAGATATAAGCTAACAGTTCCTCTAAACTTTAAATAAGTTTTTTTTTGAGAATCAAGGGGTATGGCAAAGAAACTTTACCATGTTTTTTTTATAGAAAAGTAACATTGACAGTTTATTTTAGGAATAAATTATATTGCCTCTCACAAAAACAACTTATAAGTGGCTAAAAACATTATATTTCATTCCTGCAATATAAATTAATTTAAGAAAAAACAACCCAATTCCTGAAATGATTTGACATTAAAGCCCTATCTTATATATGGTGACGTACATTCACATAACAATTAATATAAATATTTAAATGGAAGGCTGTGCTTCAAAGAGCATGGATTAACATATAATTCCTCTTAGAGACCAGGCAGATGTGTGTATGCACATTAAAAATGTAACAAAAAAGCTTGTGAGGACACATAATTCATGGGTTCTCCAAAGATGGAATCAAAGCTTACACATTAACTCACAAGCTCAAGTGATAAGTGTTTGAATTATATTGAGATGCATAATACAAATTAAAAACTAGGTAATTCCTTGGCTAAGTATTTTGTAATACATTTTCTTCAAATGTTATTTGTTAAAAACTGAAGGTTTTATTATTATTATTTGTGAATGTACTCATGAAGGTCTTGCCTTTTTTGCTACTATACATGCATATAATAAAGTATTGTTTGAAATAAAAAGCAAGAAGAGAGCATGCCAATTGGACTATGTTTCTAATGTAGAATTGATATGTTTCGAATTTGAAAGTTTCATAGCGATGTGACCATGAAGAACCAGAAGGATCTAGACAGAAATATGCACTTATTGTCTTTATAATAACTTAGTTCAGCTTCTTATCCAAAGTAATATATATACATATATATATATATAATATCTTCAAATGTCTATCTATGTGTAAAACCAATGCCTTGGTTTCCCCTGTTCAAAGATTGAAGTATAAAGAAATACAATTAAATAGATGAAAAAACTCACCTTTAATTAGAAACCTGTATTTAAGATGTTATATGATTATTACCTCCGCCGAAGGAGGTATTGTTTTCACTGGCGTTTGTTGGTTGGTTGGTTTGTTAGTTGTTGGGTTGTTAGTTTGTAGTTTGTCAGCAGGATAACTCAAAAGTACTGAACGGATTCGAATGAAACTTTGTGAGTTGTTGGAAATGCCAAAAGAAACAGTGAATTAAATTTGGCATCCCTATTCTTTTTTAATATGCAAAATACTACTACTAATAATAATGAAATGGGTCTCTATTCAGGGGTAGGAAGAACAAACGCAAAAAAATATTCATTGAAGTATTATTGTTCATATTATCAGCTCAGGACTATGTTCCCAGGACGTAGCTTAAATTCTTCCGTCTTCCCATCTCTGAGTGCTTTTTTCATATGCAAAATGAGCTAACAGAGAGGAAACAATGATTAGAGATAGAAAATCAGGCGTGTGAAAGGAGAATGTTTGAAAGGAAATGTTGTGGGGATCGGCGGAGGTACACACTCTCGGAGTGTATATATGCCTCTAGTTTGTTTGTGCAACTGCGTTTGACATCGACCTCGATTCGTACTTCCTTGCCTACTATCCAATCATCAAATGTTGGCGGAATAACACTTTCAATTTATGTATTAATTATCCCTGTCTTATTAATTTTAATGTTTTTCCTCCAAAAAACAATCTTCAGTTATATACAGTCATTGCCTCCCCCCCCCC